>JAVQJL010009611.1:0-18244 GCA_036024295.1 Nannoperca obscura | reverse complement strand
GCACTGAGGAGAGGCTTCCGTCGGGCCACTCTGCCATAAAGTCCCGACTGGTGGAGGGCTGCAGTGATAGTTGACTTTGTGGAACTTTCTCCCATCTCCCTACTGCATCTCTGGAGCTCAGCCACAGTGATCTTTGGGTTGGGTTCTTTATCTCTCTCACCAAGGCTCTTCTCCCACGATTGCTCAGTTTGGTTGGACGGCCAGGTCTAGGAAGAGTTCTGGTCGTCCCAAACTTCTTCCATTTAAGGATTATGGAGGCCACTGTGATCTTAGGAACCTTGAGTGCTGCAGAAAATTCTTTTGTAACCTTGTCTCTGAGCTCCTTGGGCAGTTCCTTCGACCTCATGATTCTCATTTGCTCTGACATGCACTGTGAGCTGTAAGGTCTTATAAAGACAGGAGTGTGCCTTTCCTAATCAAGTCCAATCAGTTTAATTAAACACAGCTGGAGGATCAGAAGAAATGGACAGCATGTGAGTTAAATATGAGTGTCACAGCAAAGGGTCTGAATACTTATGACCATGTGATATTTCAGTTTTTCTTTTTTAATACATTTGCAAAGATTTCTACATTTCGGTTTTTTTCTGTCAAGATGGGCTGCTGAGTGTACATTCATGAGAAATAAAATGAACTTTTTGATTTTAGCAAATGGCTGCAATAAAACAAAGAGTGAAAAATTTAACACTTTCCGTACCCACTGTATGTGGCTGAGTGACCTGATGCAATTCATACAGTTGAAGAAATAAATAAATAAAATATTTAAAATATTTAGATGTCCGGAGACACATTTCTCTCCATCTGGGATCCGGTTCTGTCATATTTAGGTAAACTTAACATTTTGTCTGATACCCCCTAGCAGTCTTCTTTTTATTTCCTCTCTTTCCCTCAGGATATGTAATCATGTAGACCAGTGTGTATATAACTTAACTAATCGCTTAGTTAAGCGTTAGTATTTAGCATTAGTTAGCTTAGTTAAGATTTATTTTGTTTTTTTCCCCCTCTCCATATTTATCGGTTTGCTTTTAACTAACTCTTTTCAGGCAGATCTCTCTCTCTCTCTCTCTCCATAATGGAGGTGGATATGTTTGTTGTATAAAACAATAAAGTAAATGTTAGTCTGAGTACATGATTACTGGATCAGAGCTACACTGATACTATGAGTGGTATTAATCTGAACAATGCGTTTCATTTACGCCCATCAAACATTGGAATATGCTTCTAGCTGAGCTCAGAACTTCTTTTTCCCACGGGTCAGAAAAATGGATATTAAGCAAGCAGAAATGTCAACATTAATTTGATCGCAATTCAGATTTATTGTAATGAATTGTAATTTGACAGTTGTACAGGATGATATTTATACATATTGATATGTTGATGTTGATCGATTTTACTGTATAACTGTGATTGAGACTACGTAATGTTGATTTTAGTGGCTGATGATTGTTGGACTGTAGATGGAAATAAGCTGCAAAAATCATCTCTTCTCATTGTGAGATTGTTTTTTGTGCACAGTCCTCGTTTAATAACGAATAATAATGATAATCTAACTGACAAAATATCAAACTATTCATTTAATTTTAGAGCAAGTAAACATTATATTCAACTGAATTTAAAAAGGTATATATCACATTTCCACATTAAAATGTCAAAGAATTGCTAGACTTGTTATTTATTTTGTTAAGTTGTAAACTTACATGAAAGCAAATGTTTCCAACAATGTTCAAACCCAAAGAAATCTGTACTTTTATTCAGGGTAACAATTTGTTTGATTTGATTTGTCATATCACCTTTACCCCCTCTAGTTGCTGTAACTTCCAGGAAAACATGGAAAACTCCAGGTGATATGTCCGAGAGTCAGGAAGGAAGGATTACAGTGCTAAAGCATTATACTCCGTAAAAGCCACACAGAATAATTAGCAACAGTAGCTGTAGCTTGTTAACTTACCATTAGTCGAGTTGTTCAACACTTTGTTTTAACATGATTGTTTGGATCACGGATAACAGACTGAATTCACCACAAAACATTAGCTAAGATTAAACTGTTTCACTTTCACTAAACTGTTTCTACATCAACATCATATTTTAGATTAGATAGAAACTTCTTCCTTAATTATTGTTTTTATTTCAGTTTACTGCTTTTTTCTTTTAATGGTTTTATTTTAAAAGATTTCACTGAGATTCAAAGATACATTTTTATTTACCACACAGTTCATTTCGAATCTGTTCTAAAACTTTCAATCACATTACATGATCTTCTTTAGCAGATGAAGGTTGTAAGACTTGTTGATACTTCAAAAACATTCACCTGATGCAGATCATGTAATATGATCAAGAGCTCCAGAACAGCTACTAGATGGACCTTGTGTCAAGATTATTTACTCAGCAGTTATTGCTAAAGAATTAAAGTGAATGACAATGGTTGCTGATATTTCATCATATTACATTTTGAAATCTCTGTACAATAAATCGTTTAATCTTGTTATAATCAGATTGGGGTTTTAAAATGAGAGATAATAACATTCTTCTGGTATTTTCCCGACGTGCAGAAGGACGTGATGCAGATGTGTTCTGCTGAGACGAATCGGTTTGAAGCGCTGCCGTCACGGAGGATGAAGCTTTTTCTTTTAACAGTCTGGTTTTTTGTGAACAGCGTCGGCGGCTGCATGAAGAAAGTCTGAAAATGTGAAGGAAGCGGGGGACGACCGTGAGTCCGTCCGTCCAGCCAGAGGAGGGATTATTGTCTCCTGACGGTCCGTTTGAAGTGAGCAGGCCTTCAGCACAGAGGATTTGGTTAATTACAAAGTGCCAGTCATGATCACGGTGGGGCGTTTCTTCTTCATGTTCCTGTCAGCTGCAGCACGATCACGTATTATGAATGAGACAGAAAAGTAAAAGCTCCTCTAGAGAAATGGAGGCCGGCGGGTCAGAAGCTTCATTAATAAACCAGAAGCAGCAGCACAGACGAGAAATCTTTGCAACCACAGAGGTTAAATTAACCTTCACCTCCAGAGACTCTGAAACGTGAGGTCTACATTCAGTCTGCAGGGACCACTTCAACACGTCGCTGCTGCCAACAGCAGACGCAGCGCAACAACAATGAACACGTAACACGCGGGACGACAGTGGAAATCTGAACTACATAAGCAGCCAACCAGAGCAGAGAGACTCGGCAGCTAACTCTGTATAACTCTAATTATCTGTGTTGTGCATTGATTGTGTAGGAGCTGGGCTTTTTTATTGTTAGAGTACAAAGGTGTTACTGTGAAGGAGCCTGACTGCTTTTATTATGAAAGCGTGAGAGCTGTGTAGCAGCCCCACGGCTTTTACTGTGAAGGAGTAGCAGCGACTGTGTGAATGAACAGCTTATCATCTCGCCGACTGTCTGAATGAACAGCTGATGATCTCACTGCCCGTCAGTGTCACATTAAATCAATGTGTTGTGCTGACCACAGACCTGGTGTGTAGTCCAGACATGTGGACAGTCTAGATCAATACAATCTCCAGCAGGACTGTTTGGGTGGTGAGATTTACTCGTCATGGTTGATGTCAGTATGAGCGGGCGGGGCTTACCTTTGTGGGCCAGGCAGCGGATGCTTTGTTTGCTTTGAACGTCCCAGAGTCGAACCGTCTCATCGTGTGACCCAGAGAGGAGGAGAGTCCCGTCCATCGACACAGAGAGACACGTCACCAGGTTCCTGAGAGAGACAAGACTTTGCTCTGAAATCTGCTGAGCCTGAAGACACAATGATAATAAAAGCACATGAATCTACAGAAGACCGGAGGCCTGGACTACGAAGCCAGATTTTGGGTTAACGAGGTAAGTTCAGGTGTAAATCGCCGTGGTAACTGCACTCCGGAGCAGGCTATGCTGAAGATAACAGATCGACTGGTACAAACTCACCGCCTACTGACCAATCAAGTTCAACTTTCTTTTTTGTCAGTTCTGCAGCGTGTACAGGACATAGAGGATTGAAATCAGAATCACAATACTTTATTGATCCCTGAAGGGAAATTGCTTTTTGTACAGTTGCACTGCTCGATAAAGTTATTGAGAAAAGAACAATAAACAGTAGAATATAAATAAAAGACAAATAAAAAGAATATAAAACTAAGGATATATACAAAATATATATATATAAATATAAACGTTATTGCACTTTAAGTTCTTGCACAAGAGACTGAGACGAGCGTAGCAACCCTAACAGGCAGCATACACAGCGGCGCATGCGCACAATGTATAGAGATATTGGCATTGGCCCATAAACACTTTCAGGATGAATTTTGACATCAGTAAATATACAGATCAAAGTAGCACAACAGTAATAACAGTAAAACTAAATGTGTCAGCTTGACTTTGCTGTTGTGGTACCTAATGGAAAACAAAAATATACAGAGAGAGCAAGTCACATTTCTAATTAGTTCTCATCAGAGGCTTTTGTCTTTGGGCAGCTGTTGTGTGGAACACAAATGTCACAGATACCGCCTAGATTTGATCCTCAACACCTGTGTTGTGAAACTAGACTACCGCAGAGGAGACGACGGGCTGGGAATTTCCCACAGTGTGACTCACCGCCGCTCTTTAGAGACGGCGCATGTGCACAGAATCAGGAGAGCGAGAAGGAAAGGGAGAACGAAACAGGGGGGAGGGGGGCTGAGACAAGGAGCAGGAAGTAGTTAGTTAGAGAATAAAGTACAGGCATAGACAATAAAGACAGAAAGAAGGAATAATGTAAAAAAAAATGAAGTATGAAAAAGGAAAGCGAAAAACAGAAAGGGAACTAAGTTAGAGAATGAGAAGAAAATGTTACGCTGGAGGACAAACAGAATGATTGTGTTGCTGCAGCTCAGGCGCCACCTGGTGTCTGTCAGGAAAAATCTCTTTGTCTGCTGCCTGTTTGTTACTCGACTCCACATTCAGTCCATATGAAAGTGTTTTACGCAGCAGCTGTCCCGCGGTGACTTCATGTTTCCCTCTTATTTTGCTCCTTTGTCTGTTTTCTGTTTGTGCAGCTGCCCTGTTTCTAATTATGCCATCCATAAACTACACTGCAAGTCTTGGATATCAACCAGGTGCCATTGGTGATTCATGCCAGATTAAAGCTGTGGATTGTTGACTTTGCTTGTTTCCCACAGCTGACAATGTGTTGCTGTCGGAGGACGGTAGAGACACTTTCCTGTGCGACTTTGGACACGCAGAGAGACTCGACAATCAGGGACAGAGCCTCAGTGGGTCCAAAGGTAAAACACTGTGTAACTTAAAGGATTCGGTGAAGAAGATGGCTAATGTATCCCCTGTCGTGTCTTAATTTGTGGTTTTCCCAACGTAATTCAATGCAGATCTGAAGGGCTCAGAGACCCACATGGCCCCTGAGATTGTAAAAGGGGAACCCCGCGGAGCCAAAGCAGATGTGTGGAGCAGCTGCTGTATGTTACTGCACATGCTCAATGGGTGTCAACCTTGGACAAGATACTACACCTGTAGGCTTTACCTGAAGGTATATTTGACAGCAAACGCACAGACACCACACCCTTCGGTTTCAGTTCCGCTCTTCACAGTATTCACACCAGACTTTGACCGGGTCCCTTCTTCGTGATGGTTACAGATTGCTAACGAGCCTGCGCCGCTGAGAGAGATCCCACCGGACTGTAGCCCTTTCACGGCTGAAGTTATCAAGGCGGGACTTCAGAAGGATCCAGCCAAGAGAGCATCAGCATCAGACCTCAAAGAGAAAACTGCCAGAGCTCTGAAAGAAGGTGACTAAACCTGCACTGCAATGCAAGCAAAGCATTCAGGGGCACAGGCTTGGTTTCAGATGGTTTTAAATCAGTTGAGCAAATAACAAATTATGGTAAAATTGGTTATAGTACTCCATAATAATGGTAGTATAACAAAAAATAAAAATGCTCTGTACACCTCTGGAAAGTATAGACCTGATAATATTAAGTGTCATTAAAAAATATTGATGTTTTTAACCTAAAAATAGATGTTGGAAGTTGGTTAATGTGTCGTGTTTGTGTGATTGCAGTGGGAGGACTCACCAGCCCAGCGAGGGGACTCTATACAGAGCCCCTGCATATTGCCAACAAACCTCCTGACTCCCTGCAGCTCATCAACACCAGCACTGACTTCGAGGATGAAGAGGAACACCAAGAGTCTGTTGAGGAGAAAGTGATCCCAGCAGGAAGGAAGATGAAGGAGCTGAATGATGATGATGAAGGGAAGGAGGCTGATTCTCATGAGTCAAAGCGAGGCTCTCCTTTCTGTCCACAAACGCTGATCTCTGAACCAAACCACAAGAGGGGCAACAAGGTCACCACTGTGCCTGAACTCGAGCTACGTAAACTGGAGCGAGGTGAGGTGTCGGTCAGCGTCTTGCTTATTTCCTTGTGTTTAAGTGTTTGACCTCCACTCACTGTTTTCCTGCTCGTTTGCAGATTTCTACCTGTGCAGTCTGTCGCAGCTTCACTCTGCTGAGATGCAGGAGCAGCTCTTGTCTTGTCTCAGCAGTGACACTTATTCCACTTGGGAACCTTGGGACAAAAAGGTAACCCAAAATTCACAACTGAGTGCATGTTTCATTTACTTCACACCATGCAAAAGACAAACAGTTGGAGCGAGACAGAAATAGTGTAATTTGTTAAGACAAATAAAAGTTTTGCCGTTATATATCCCAATTTCTAAGCCGCGTAGAGATCATGACAGTTTGGACTGATAACTTAAACCCTTGTTTACTTATGATTCTCCGCTGTGCACTTAATCTGCCTCAAGGTAATTAAAAAAGGACAGATTCATTGGACTTCGCCGATTAAATTCCATTGATGTGCAGAGTCTCCTTTAAGAGTAGGCTTACAACCGCATGCAGGGACTAATTGTCTCGAAGAACGCCGGGAGAAAGATCCTTGGTCAGATGTGAGGACATTGGAGTTGTGAATGAAAGCGGAAGTGACTGAGAAAATGGCCGACATTCACCCATAGAGAAATAAAGGAATAAAGGAAAAGATCTTCGGTATTGAACTTTTGCCAAAGCTTTAAGAGCAAAACCGTTTATCTAAAACCTGTGGCAATCACTGTGACTGCACATGACGGCTAGTTATAAGAAGGCTTACTGTGGCCATCAGAGAGGTCCAGAAAAAAGACATTTGAACCAAGTTTGTTAAGATCTGATGAGTGTTTCTTCCGTGACGTCTCCAAATACGCCATAAGATATTATAGAATTTGGGTCCATTTAAACAAAAAGCTTTATTGGTGTTCGTCCATTTTGTAAAGTATTAACACTTTGGCTCGTGTTCCTCTTTTTTAACCTGTTCTTCCAGGACTCTGGCCGCTGGTCCCTGAGCCCAGGAGACGACCTCAGCTCTGGTGTCTTCTCCTACAACAGCCAGCCGGATGTGCAGGTTTTCAGTATCGATTTGCTGAATCAGACACAGCTACCACCACCACCCTGCTGTTTTGAAGGTGAGATAAAACAATAGCATCTCTCTTTTGTTTTTAACTATTTGCTGCATTACCGACCCGTGAAATGTTATATAATTTGCCCTGACGCTATGCATATCTCTCTGCTCTGTGGTTTGCTCAGGGGTGGATGTCTGCATCAGAGACTTCAACAGGAAAAGCATCCACATAAGAGAGATGCGCCGTGTGAAGGTGGGCCACATCGCCACTGGAATTAGTGATCAGGTGAGGGTTAGGAGCCTCATGTGTGAAGACAGCTATTCACGTCTGTTTCAGTGTTTGTAAAAAGCGAGAGTTCACTTGTTTAATGTGTGTCTCCTTTTTAGATCTCCGAGAGGGTTTTCACCTTGGAAACCCGGCAGGGCCAGCAGATTGCTCATGACGAGGAGGTGCAGGAGTCTGGTCTGGAGCTCTGCTGTGGCCCTGCTCCAGACTTCAGCTCTGCCTGGAGGTGGAGGATCAGAGACGGCGTGCTGGAGACGAGATAGAGCCCACAGCTCTCTCCTCCCGGCGGCTGCAGTGTCATCTTAACATTTGTTCACATGGCCTTCTGCTGAATTGTCTCAATGAGCGCGGACCATGCTTTAATGGGGGTAGCCGTTGTGTAGCTTTTTGTCTGTAAAGTCTTCGTTACTCTGTCAAAGAAGAGCTTTCGTGACCCGTGATGTTTACATGTCGCACTTTTTCTTATTGCAAATTTACATTGAGTCAATAAACGGTAACGGTGTGTGATACAGTTTTTGGTCTCACTTATTCACAATCCAGTCTGTAGTACCATATTGAGTAATTATGTCACAATTCCACAAAATGACTTTTGTTTTCTAATTACCTTATCTGGGATTTGCTTTGTCTATTAATGACATTGTATAACGTTAGAATTAACTGCCTAAATGTAGAGATAACATTTGTTCAGTATTTTAAAACCACAATTGTGCCCACCAAAAGAATAAAAAGCAGTCACTCAGTCATCAGAAATAAATCCAGTTTGTACCACGCTGGTGGCAGAGCTCAAAGGTTGGAGATGTCAGTTAGTCATCTGCCCAGATGTCCAGAGCAAGACGACTACTGGCCAGATTGTCATTATAGCAGGTACAATAAATTACAGAGATGATTTGTAATGGTTTGATGTTCCTCTGAATTTTCCTCCATTGCCACCATGAAATCAAAAACCCCTTTGAATAATTAAAACGTTGTATTCCAGCACTGTTAATGCACTTAACAGGAGTCTGATGCTACAGTATATTGTTTACCATGTTCACCAAGTTTAGCATGTTAGCATGCCAACCAAAAAGCCATGTAGCCAGCATGGCTTAAATGACTAAGTAGTGAATCTTAAAGTCTCTAGGAGTCTAGCTGAAGTAAATGATTTAATTGTTTAATGATCATTTTTCATAGTGGTACCACTCTAAGCCTGTTAAATATAATTCTCATTCCTACACAAAATTACACATAGCCATAGCCACAGTAAGAGTAATAAGATTTATTTTCCATATTACAACATACAAGGTCACTGCAAAAAGATTTTCAGGGAGACTGGAAACTAATTTCCATTTTACAAATGTGATACAAATGTGAAAACTGGAGGATATCAAAGTGATTTCTCAGTAAAAAAAAAAAAAACACCAAGGCACTAACAAACAAGAAAAGAGTATAAAAAGTCATTTTCCGTGTAGATAAGATTGCAGTTTGAATTACTCATGTAAAAATACAGTACTTTGAATATGTGTGAAGTGAGGTAAGCATCTGTGAGCAATCCAGCGCTTTCTGTGTCTGCAGTGCAACATCATCCACAGACCGCAGGGAATATCAGTTCATGACATGCGGCTCATTTCATAACAGACAAAAATCATAAATGGGACTTTTTCTTTTTTTATAAGTGGGAGCCACATTAAGTCAACATGCTGAACAAAATACCCAAAGGCAGCATGATTAAATCTTACACAAGGTAGGATTTAGTTTCAGTAATTTTGTTGAAACCATCTGACTTTTTAACCTGTGATGATTCATGCTGAATGTAAACATAACGTTGTACACCCGCAGTGCATTCAGGGGGGGGAAACTATTTGGGGTTGTTTGAGCCCAAATATTTTTGGCGTCGCAATTTTCCTCCATCTAGATCATCTTCTTGGTGAATCTAACGAGTGTTAAATATCACTTCTTAACTTGATGGGATGTGAACACCATCCAACACGTTCATTGCCAGCAGGTCATTACAGATTTACACCAGTAAACACTCACTAATACATATGAAGATGGATTCTCTAGCATACAGACTCAATGATGAGTTGGATGGGAAGATCAGAGAAGCAATCTGAGGGGAACATACAAAATACTACAATAAAAATAATACAGAAAGGAATATAAGGTCCTTATATCTTTTAGGGCAAAAAAACAGAATGCAGTGACTTTTAATCTGTACCGAGTAAAAAATAAATTACTTAAAATGCATTCCCTGTTCAAGTCTGACAAACTTTCCACCCCCACCCCCCCCCCTCATTGTGTGCACGCAATCTTGCACAGCTCACTTCCTCAGTGGCGAAGGGATGAGTGCAGCTCGTTCAGTGTAACTCCCAATCCTTGGAAATTTAAGAAAAGCAGAAAGAGTGGCTCTTCGTGTCCAAATACAAGCTCTCCACTGGATCCCTCTGCCATGCCTTCTTCCTGCTCTCTTTCAGTTGTTCTTTTATATGTTCTTGCTCCTGTCCCCATGTCCTCCCGTCTTTCATCTGTCTGCTCTTCACAAACCCCTCACAACTTGCGAATGACTAGGACAGTGGTGAGAACGCCGGCCAAGAAAACCCCCACCGTTTGCCAGGTGGGTGTGCCAAAGTAGGAACGAATACCCTCCTGAAAATCATGAGCAGCAGACAGATATTAGCACGTCATACAAGCAATCAGGAGCAGAAGCTCAGTTACTAATAAATGAGCAGTTTGAACTGCATTTGTTAGGTAGCTCCTTACCCAGCCACCTTGCTCCCTAATCCAGTTGATCACATGTTCCTGAATGAAGTCCATGGTCCAGTTGATTATTGTTCTGATGATATCAGGAATTTTGGCCATAATAGCCTGAGAAAGTATGAATAGGAGATGCTTCACACTTACGGTCTTTCTTATTCCATTAGAATTCTATAATACAGACATATCTTACTGTCTGGTTTTCATAATGAGGTGAGGTACAACAGAGCTGCTTAACTCACTTTGATGACGAGTCGACAGGCAAAGTAGAACAGTGCAACCACCCGGCCCCAGTTGAATTTCCCATCTGAAAAGATCTCAATGGCAACTTTCATAAACACATCTTGTGTTGGACTGAGTGAAGAGTTGTCTATCATCCTGGTGAAAACAACATTTTACAATTAGGGACAAGCTAATTATACTGTTATTAGTAGTAAAACCTAGTTACTCCTGATTCTTCATGTCTGGAATTTGATAGAATAGACACACAGACAGATAGCCCACCTTTGGAGCTCTACATTGCCATCCAGCTCATCTCCAATCTGCTGCAGGCATATGGCAAGCTTCTTGTGGTTTGGGTCACACAGCTTTTCTCCACCAAGCTCTGCCATGGTCACTGCAGTTTTGTTGTCTCCATGCCGTCGAACCCGCTCGTAGATGAAACTACACAGGGAGACACAGACAGACAGTAAGTATGATCTCACCCTTTGCCCAGTTCAGTAATGAGAAGCCCAACTCTTTACAGTATACTCACTCTTTTAACAAAACAGTCCCGATTTCCACTATCTGATCTGTCATATTTCCTGAAAGACAAAGGTCAGTGTTAAATCATCCAAACGCTCTCACAACTGCTTTACAACCAGTTATCTCATATTAAATAAAAATAAATGAGTGTATAATTGAAGAATATGTGCTGTGATAACTATGTTTCCGGTCACTTTAATCTGAATCTAAGGTCATGCTTCATAATGAGTTGAACTAGGTCAACCACGCTTAAAATCACGTTTAAGAAAGCACGATTGTTGATTATTCGTCCGTAAATGTATATCCAATCCTTTGTTTTAGTCTTAACATCCACAGTTTATAAAATGACCTTGTGAGAGACATTTCCAGTACACAAAAGGCAGCACACAATGCCCACAGCCTGTTAGTTGTTAGCTAAATTGATTAGGCTGGATTAATTTGTCGACGTTAGTCAATTGTGTGGCTAAATGTTGAATGCCCGTCTATCTGAACTTTTCAAGGTTATACAATGTAGTCTCCGGATATCTAAGTTTTGGTTTTGTTCAAACACATTTGCTAACTCACTCATGTATCGCCATCTAAGCAGCTAACCAAGCCATGTATAAAAACGCCGAGTAAGAGCTGGCTAACGTAAGGCAAACATTTAAATTAGCTATCTAGCTAACCTCAGTTCAGCTAATGTTACTGCTAGCAAGCAAATGAGCTACAACCACAAAACAAGTGTTAATTGTTATAGTGTCACATTGTCTATGTCTGTCACGTTGTTGGCAACACTGCCAGTCAATTTATTTTAATAATATTGTTAATGCTAGCTAGTACCTTGATCGCCTCCTCCCGGGTGTGATGCCATCTTGTTGTTTGTTTGGATCGCTCCTACTTCCGTACAATCATGTGACAGAATTGTATTTGTTTGTGGCAACTGCACCCGATAGCAGCTGCAGGTGTGCTAATCTTAGTCCAGGCTGATGGGACTGGTGTACCGACGCGATATCGTAACGTTAAATAAGTGGAAGAGAGATCATCCACAGTTTTATAGATCTATTCCCCGCAGCGTGACACCTTGGGAGAACTTGGAAGGAAATATTTTTAAAGACTGTATTTACATTATTTATTACGTCTATCAGTTAATAAAGTTAATGAAACTATTTAAACATAGGTGTGTTGATTTTTGAGCCTCGCCTTTTCGTAGACGTCATTTCCCGTGGATCGCAGTCTTCCGTGCGTCGCGCGCAATCACAGGCCTCTTTACGACTCGGCTGGCAAAGATGGCGGATGCACAAGTACGTTCAGGAAAACGGCGTGGTGAATTTATATCGATGTTTTTACATTTTAATGGACACATTAGTCAGGGTATATTAAGTATGTGGCTTTACATGCTCTTCATACACGGCCATGAGACATTTCCAACCACATTCAGGCTATTTTATCTGGTATTTGTTGTTGCCGTTCTGCATACCCTCGTGGAACGTTGAACTAGCCAGGATGCTAACTCAGTTAGCTTAGCCCGCTACCAGTTAACTCTTCATTAACAGCACCTTGCTTTGTACAAGTGGCAAGCGGTAACATTTCTCATAAAGATATATTCTATATCAGCTATTTAACGACATAATGCCTTCGTTTCAGCTACAAGTGATCTTAGTCCTTCCTAAGGGGAAGTTAAGTTAATCTTAAATTAGCTGCTGAGGCCGGGCGGTGTGAATGGGTCTTCAGTGCTTGGAATTGTGGGTGGCGAAGTTAACCTAGCTTATGTGTTGCACAGCCGTAACATTCTGACCTTCTTCCACAGACCGAGAGGGCTTATCAGAAACAGCCCACCATCTTCCAGAACAAGAAGCGTGTTCTGGTCGCGGATGGTGGCAAGGAGGTCAAGGAAAAGCTCCCCCGCTACCACAAGAGTGTCGGTCTGGGCTTCAAAACCCCAAGAGAGGTAACTTGAATTATCCAACAAACGTATCCACGCTAATAAAGAAAGCTAGAGCTGTCACATTCTTTTTGTTAGCTGCAAATGATGTTTTTCTCACGATGGTCTTCCAAGCCTGTAAGGTTCTGACGATAGTGCCCTTTGGCAAAGCTGATGCAGTTACAAGTGTTATAAATATGACCTGCTTACAATGCTAAGCAACATGTAGAGTATTGACACTAACTATACCCTTTGTTTTCACCAGGCTATTGACGGCACTTACATTGACAAGAAATGCCCCTTCACTGGAAATGTGTCAATCCGTGGCCGTATCCTCTCCGGTCAGTTTAACAGTTTACAGTACACTAACCTGCCACTAACTCCATGTTGACTTTATTTTTCTTGTCACTATCCTGCAAGTGATGTTTTTCTCACGATGGTCTTCCAAGCCCCCTGGGTTCTGACGACAACGCCTAATGGCAATACTGATGTAGCGGAGTGACAATCAATTTTTAAAAAACACCCAAAAGGGCAATTTCTCAATCCATCTAGTGTTTTAATCTGTGATTTGAGTGTTCCTTTCCATGTCCATAGAAGGCCGTTCAACACGCCAGTGAAATTTTAAACTCAGTTTTTGTGTGTGGTCTACAGGTGTGGTGACCAAAATGAAGATGCAGAGGACAATTGTTATCAGACGCGACTACCTGCATTACATCCGCAAGTACAACCGCTTTGAGAAAAGGCACAAGAACATCTCGGTCCATCTGTCTCCTTGCTTCAGGTACTACACGTCATTTGCTTTTAATGCAGGGTTCAGGTTTGGGAAATGGTTCAGTAATTGATTCTCCCTCAACCAAATTTGAGAGAGAGAGAGCGCATTATTATTTATTAATTGCTATAAGTAACATACTTTTTTCAAAGAACGCAGTTCTATAGTTCCACAGGTCTGTCTAAATTACCAAGAAGTACATTATAATTTGCTGCAAATGATGTTTTTTCTCACGATGGTCTTCCAAGCTCAGGAAGCTCTGACGACACTGCCTTTGGCAAACACTGATGCAGCTTTACACTCCTGCTCAACAACGAAATGTTTGTCTGATTTGTCTTGGACAGAGGTAGCTCGACCACCTGTTAATGTCTCTTTGCTGTGGTGTTTTTTTTTCTGCAGAGACGTCACAGTTGGCGACATCGTGACTGTCGGAGAGTGCCGACCGCTCAGCAAGACTGTGAGGTTCAACGTCCTCAAAGTGACAAAGGCTGCTGGAGCCAAGAAGCAGTTCCAAAAGTTTTAGGTGTCACTGTGATCGGGAAGGCTGTCTGCTAACTTTCCTCACATTTGAATAAATAAAGAAAATCTTGTTTAAATTCCCTTTTCTACCATTTTGCCAACTCCCCCCGCCCCCCCCCCATGGTATTCTTTGCGTGTGCATAGTATGTGTAATATGTGGTAGTACAGTGCATCTTGCTAGTTGGTGTGCAACACGGTGATGTACGTGGCCTCATCCATGAAGTGAAATCTAGAGGATTTTAAACACCAAATTAAAACGATTAGTCAGATATTTCATATCTGATCTGAACACTTGGAATAAAAACTTGCATTGAAAATCTTTGAAAAATGAATTTGAACAATGTTAAGGTGATACAGAACATATAAGGGGATAACTAGTGGCGCAGTGTTTCTTGGCAACCTCAGGAAATTAACCAGCTATTTCTAAGTGAAAGTAAAAGCACGACTGATGTGGCAGCAAGGCTGAACTGGGAAAGTAGTTCTTGATCCATGAGCTACCATCTGTGCGTCCTAGCAATTTTAAGATCGATGCCACCAAAAAACAATTCCCAATTTCTTGGGTCTGTCCAAGCACAAGCAGTTTTAACTGACCTGTACGTACTGTATTTCATTTTGTAATTTAAGAAGACCTATATTCATATTGGTAGAGCCTGCACGCTGGACCCACAGCGAGAACGTCCTGGTTTCAATGTTTCAGGTTGGCTTAAAACTAGCTGTTATAAATACACTGTTGTATTATGCCTATATATTTAATTTATTTTTAAACTATGCACAGCAGCGCCTCCCAACGTTCATAACATGTTTTAATTAAAAAAATGTGTCCGGCAGATGGCGACAGATAATCAAGACTTGAATCTAACACACGATGAATCAGTAGGTTGGTGTCATTGTTCAACCTTTTCAACAAGTAAAAGCTCCTGGTTTTTCCAAATGAGCACACTTCTGCAGTGATGTATTAGATGGACATCATATAAACTGTTACCAGTATTTATGTCTACATTATTTCACGTAGTTTTGTGTAGCTATAAATGATCTAATTCTATGACTTAGTTTATGTACTGACAGTGCTGCTATGAGAGAGCTGCTCATTTACAATAGTAATGACTCCAAAAGGTAAGATCAGGCAAATCCAATATGTTCTAAAGAAGTGCAAAATGCAAGATTTTACATTGTTTTTGAAATTATGAATGGAAACCTTTCATCGGGGTTCTGATTTATCTTCACTTTCATCAGAGAAACAAGATGATCAGCCAGGCTCCAGCTTCACTCTGACGACGCTGTAGGCATTACAAGATATGACCTCCTTCCTTTGTACAGTTACAGGCGTGATGATGCTCAATAATGCCTGAGATCCGAATCAACACATGCAAATGCATACACTCAACAGGCATGGAGTCTGAGTGCATTCATGTCGTGTCTGCATCAGCTGACTCATTTGCATGTGTCCCTATTTCTGCTTGAGAAGATGACAGCTTTTCTGTATGGGAATCAGGGAGCCCCCCCCCCCCACACACACACACACACACACTCAGCCCACCCCTCCATCCGCCACTCAGTCTGGCCTTCTGTCTGCTGAGTGCTGTGGCACAGGCGTCACCATTAACATAATGATGCTGTAGATGTTTTTTCCCCCCAATGCTCCAGTGAATGTGGACCATATGGTGATGACGTGAGGAGGAGAAAGTGGTTAATGTGAGCTCAGCCGTGTAAGTAGTTCCATCATCTAATGATTAGCAGAGTAAGCAGCTGTCATCCGAACATTTGTTTTGAAATAACCAAACGTTTTCCTCAATTACAGTTTTCACTTATGTTTTTGTTGTACTGACAACAATCCCAGCTCTCCACCAATGCTGCAATATTTACCTAAACAGCAGTGTCTCAGCTTCTAACCACAAATTGTCCTCTCTTGTGCAGGGGCTTTCCCAGCTCCTACCCTCCATAGGCGCAGACACTGCAGGAGGGTGGGAGGGCCTCAGGATATTCTCTGAATAACAGGCCCTCTCATGAGCCGACACCCCAGGGAGCAAGGCAGCCCAGCAGGCCACCCAGCCCACATGAGAGCATACAAGCTCCCACTGTGTTTGTTCGAGGGCAGAGGTCTGATCCCTCAAAAAGTCAGAGGAACTATAATAAACCCAAGCTGACAGAGTTAAAATGTGATGGATATGTGCTGTTAGTGTAGCCGCTGGTTATCTCCTGATCTCACTCTAGTTTAAACTTTGTTGAATCAAGATAACAAAGTCCAGATAAGACCATTTTCCCCAGTTAAACTGAAGGAACCATTTTATGGTCTTGATCAAATTGGAATAGAACTTTAAAGCAAAAGCCGTCTTTTCACGATCTACACATGTATTTTGCACCACAGGCAAAGCATTGTGGTCCAAAAGTGATGTAAGAGTTATGATTTTCAGAGTGAACAGAAACACTGTTGTTGTGTTGCCAGGCAATAACACAAATGTTTGGTTCCAGTAAGTCCTGATTGTTGTGACACAGTGACATTGTTATTCACTATCTCGCAAGCCACAGAGTTTCTTTATACTATTTATGACCCTTTGATTTCCTTCCATCTCTAAGTCCTGCAATAAAAATCACCTGCCAGACAGATTCTTGGTTTAATTGCATGTTATCACAGCTTTTATAGATTGGACCTTTGATACTAAGGATGAGGGAAACAGCGCACTTCATGCCTCACGTCTTGAAAGGCAAAGCCGTGTAATTCTCCAGCTGGTGATGTGAGTTTCAGTGATGGAGAAGCCATGCTCTTCCCATCTCATGGTTCTGCTTATTAACTCCATTTGGAGGCATCACCAAAAGGTGGAGGTGAACAGTGTAAATTGAGATTTAGGGCTCCTTCCATCACAGGCCGACGACCCACCCACGCCAGCAAGGTCAGAGACGACCCTGCGAAACAAATGTGGTCTGTAAAGAGAAAGAAAAAAATGCCAACCCCAGGTTTTTCTAGAAGCTCTGGATGGATGTCTCTTCTCTGTGGCAGCAGACACACAGTTGTTTGAACTGTCTCACTCCACATTCTTCTAGTTTGCCAACATGTTTATCCAGTGTCGTGGAGCGTACTTGCAGTCGTGCTTACTTGTGTATCTAATGGCAGGGATGTTAGCTCAGAGGGTCAGCTCAATGAGGTTAATGGCCGCTATCAAAACAGAGGCCTTCTGGTGGCCCAGCAGGAGGTGGGGGTGGTACAGTCCCATGCTGGATCCTTGTTCTGGGTTGTTTGGAGGCTGTCAGCATCCAAACTGTTTTATAGCAGAACAGCAGCAGCAGACCTGATTGACTTACCAGGTGGACGCTATATGTTATATGTAGAGGAGCCTGAGCTGTAACAGATAAAGCCCTTCATTCCCTTCCCCTCCGTTATTCATGAATAGATTGACTGACTGTGGTGGAAGAAGTACTCATATCTTTTAAGTACTGTAAAAGTAGCAATATCACAGTATAGAAACACTGTGTAAAAGTCATACAATCAGAATTTCACGTACCAAAAGTAGTCCCAAGTATGCAGAATGGCACATTTAAGAATAATGTTATACTGTATGTGATATGATATTGGTGGATTATAATAATTGATTAATAAATGTGGAAACATTACTTTAATGTTGCTGCTGGTAAAGGTGGGGCTAATATACTGCTGGGAAGGCTAATCTATAATAATACATATTATATATATATTATAGAATTTATGCTCTGATTATTACATTTAGGCATTTAGTATTATATTTTGTATAATACATAGTATCTTCAAAGTCACTGGTATTAAAGCTGTCAAATAAAAATGTACACTACCGTTCAAAAGTTTGGGGTCACCCAAACAATTTTGTGTTTTCCATGAAAAGTCACACTTATTCACCACCATACGTTGTGAAATGAATAGAAAATAGAGTCAAGA
>JAVQJL010009610.1:0-19982 GCA_036024295.1 Nannoperca obscura | reverse complement strand
TCCCTCCTCGTCCTGTCCTCTCCCTCCTCGTCCTGTCCTCTCCCTCCTTCTCCTGTCCTCTCCCTCCTCGTCCTGTCCTCTCCCTCCTTCTCCTGTCCTCTCCCTCCTCGTCCTGTCCTCTCCCTCCTTCTCCTGTCCTGTCCCTCCTCGTCCTGTCCCCTTGAGTCGTTAGTCTCTTCTTGAAAGTGTCCAGACGGTTGTTCCTCTGATGGATGTGGGGAGATGGTTGCAGGAGACAGGAGAAAAAAAGCAAACTTTTGTAAAAACCCTTTCAGATTCTTGACCCTTCTTTTTAGTTTTTGGACAGTGTCTCATTTCTTCTGTTGTCCCTGCAGAAGCCCCCGTGATTCATGTCACCTACTGCAGATTCCCTTTAAACCCACATTTTACATATTTATGCTTGTTGACTTGCACACTTTTATCTTTTTTTATCTTTTCTATTTTTTGTTCTGCACCAAAACACAAAATTCCTTTTTCCTATGTGAAAACTTACTTGGCAAAAAAGTTGATTCTGAAAAGTCAACAAACACAAAGTTCCCCGCTGGAGTCGAACGGGTAGCATGGGGCTGCAGCCTTCGATGCTCACATGGTCGGACTCTAACGGGGTTTGGTTTGGGTCAGCGTCACTTCTCTGTGGAAAGATTGAACTGACCCCTGACCCTCGTGTTCAGTGGGATGAGAGTGTTTACGTCCCTCCTCCTTCCTTTGCCCTGGTCGTCTGCCAGGCAGCCATAAATCGAGCCTTCATCCCGGGAATAAAAGTGACATTTCGGCGTTTCCACGCGCTGATGTTATGGAACGACATAGAGGGGCATTGACGTGGATGAGATCGTGGTGGGGGTGGAAGCTGTAGTCACAATGCACAAGGCTGGTGGTGACCTCAAAGGTTACATGGAGATGATCGGGTTCTTGTGTCACACCAGTTTCACCCAAATGAAAGTTAGTTAGATAGAAGAAGTTCGACTATTATCTCGTGTGACAGAAAGACACTGGTGTTTCTCTCCTGTTTCCATCACGTGTCCAACCCGAACATAAAGCAGCACATGGAGCCTCATACTGCTGTAAGTGTCCTGTATGTGTGATGTGAATCCCTGCAGCTGCAGGAGGAGAGCCTCTTCCAGCCTGCGTGTAAACTGGGATGTTTCCCACTTTAGTCTGTGGAAGCACAACCGAGACGTGTGCAGCTACTGTGGCCTGCATCCATCAACACCTTCTGTCTCCCCCCAGGTCCTGCTGACCGGCGACACGGACACGGACGAGGCTTCAGAGGGGGAGGAAGATTCTGGCGATGTCGGGCCAGTCCCTCCTGTGCAGTACTCTGGAGGACCGCTGAGACCCAGCTGGGTGGAGGTGTAGACCCAGGTGATGTGACCTCCTACTGTCTGTCCACTATCAACACACAAAACACCCTTTAGAGCCGGGATATGAGCAAATCCTCCTCAGATTAAAGCTTCCTTAAAGCTCATGTAAGCTGCAGGTGTGAACAGCTGTGACCGGAGCTCCGCTCGCGCTCTGCATGTAAATCAAATAGCGTTTTGGGAATTGGAAGCTCTGAATCCTCTCACCTCGCTGCCTCCATGTTGCTGCAAGAGAACATCAGAGTCACCAGCAGCGAGCGCAGGGCACAATGTGCTGGTGCTAGAAACAAAGACTTCTGTCCACACTGGGGACCTCTGGGGAGTTATTCATCAGGTATCTTATTCCAAACAGTGTGTGTGTGTGTGTGTGTGTGTATATATAAAATCTTATGCTCTAAGATTTTACTCCGTCAGATATAATAACTTTAAATCCACCTTTATAGTTTAATGATAATCATGCTGCACGTTCTCCCTCTGGCTGCTTGTTTTAAGTTTGAATGATGGTTAATGGTCTTCTGGTTTAAAAACCAGGCACAGTCACGATGGACCAAACCTCTTTTTGTTATTTGCAACAGGCTGCTTAAAAGAACAACAACAACAACTAAATGATATGTTTGTGTGTGTGGGCAGGCACTCTTTTAAAGGACCAGGTCACACTATGTTTCTGCAATGATTTGTATATTTGCTGTGTACAATAAAGTATGGAGGGGGGAGGGGGGAGGGGGGGGGGGATGTGACATTTTCAGAATAATGACGACATATTTTAAGAAAAAGTTTTAAGAGAATAAAGTCCTAATTTAACGAGACAGATGTCACAATGTTTTAGAATAACCTTCTGCTGTCTCTAGACTCTCTGAAGGAAATGTGACTCTTTGCTTTCTTTCCAAGAGTTGGATGAGATGATGAAGACCACTCTCGTGTCCGTACGCTCAATTAAAGCTAACCGTTTCCCCCCGTTTCCAGTCTTTGTGCTAAGCTAAGCTAACCATCTCCTGGCTGTAGCTTCATGTTTAACTGACGGCTTCTTCTTCGGCAAGAATGCAAATAAGCCCGTTTTCAAAAGTGTCAAAGAATCCCTTTTTTAAAATGACGTTTTGTACTAAGAAGAACTGACCTTTTGGTTATGTTGTCTTTATTATTTTTTTCCTCTAACTTATAACTTTATTTTCAGAACATTTTGACTTTATTCTCAAAATCTCATTTTTATTTCCCACTTGAAACTCTCGAATCCTCCGTCATAGTAACACTCAAAGTAGCCGTGTATTAAACCTTTGCACATTATGGCACATTTTTTGTATTTATTCTGTTCATATTTTATATTTATGTGACTTGGGAGGTCTAGTTGGACATATTCCGTCTGTAATGTTTACTTTTGTATTCCCGTGTATTTTCTTTTTTTATAAGCTATGAAATCCTGATCATGTGGATAAAATGGCACAGCGCGTCTGGATGTCTTCAATCTGTACTATGAATAAAGGTGATTGACACATGAAACCCGTGTTTGGTGTTGAATTCCTGCGAGGCAGCGCGATGACAGACGAGCAGAGCGAGACCTGGCCGGAGCACACCTGTGTGGGCGGGGCCAGAGCCCTGTGACCTCCAGTTGCTGACAGGTGTGTGTGTTTGTGTGTGTGTGTGTGAGGTGTGCATCTAGTCGCTGGCGCTGGGACAGGGGGGTTAGTTACCGGTGTCGGTCTCCGCGGTAACCAGGTGTGATCTGCAGCTTGTTGACATACGTATGTGGTGTGTGAGGAAAAAACACACCTATGCACTTGTCTCAAACTGTCAAAATGTGGGTTTAAATGTTTTATTTACAATTAATAAAAACGCTATAATAAAAAAACGTTAAACTTTCATTAGAAACAGTAGAAAAATATATTCAAAAGACAAAGACAACCGACGGGACGTGCATACACAGTAACATTAGTGTGGTCAGATAAAAGCCACCGCTACAGTTCGTGGCCGTCGTCTCACGCGCTGTTGGTCCCGTGTGGCCAGTCCCCCGTGTCGAACATGTGCGACATCAAGTAGTCCTCGTACCGTCCGTCAATCAGCTTGGCGGCGTTGTTCCGGGCGAACCAGCAGTCCACTCTCTGGGTCCCGCTGTAGATCCTCCTGCTCTTCTGGACCACCGGCACCGAGCGGTCCTTCACCTTCAGGAAGGACGAGGGCTTCATGTCTGCGTGTGCAGGAAGCTGTGCCAGCCCCACTTCCTCATACAGGAACTGACCTGCAGGAAACAAAGGTTGGAGTTATTTTCATCTCAGTTTCACTGATGTGAGTCTTTGAAGGCCGGCCAGTAACTCCTGCTTGTGTGTCCATGTAGTGTTTGCTCAAAAACCGGAGAACACCATGGTTTTGGCCACTGAATCTTCACCTGCTGACCACAATCTTGGCTTTATCTTGTGTTCTGTATTGAGGTGATTTGAGGACACTTCATTCTGTCCGACTGTATGATGCTGTCCATCAGTCTGTGGTCCTTTTAAACCAGCTTACTCTTTAGTTTGGATTTGAATATGCGTAAAACGAAGTGCTGGACTTCCATAAAGACCACTGTGGACGTTCACAGTCCAGATTGTTGATGTTTTTGTTGACCTCCTGAACTTCTTCTCTAGCACCAACCTCACTTAAGAAATAACAGGTTTCCATGACTTCCCTGGGAACTCAGTCTGGCTTCACATTTCCTTATGATTATGATTCTTCTTTAATTGATTTTCTATTCTCCAGTTAATTTAATCTTTTCTTTGTCCCTCACACGTCCATTAATAACAGTACATGCTAAACATAACGTGAACCCTGCATGTTGCTCGCAGATACGCTCCTTCACACTTCTGCTGTCTCTAGACTCTCTGAAGGAAATGTGACTCTTTGCTTTCTTTCCAAGAGTTGGATGAGATGATGAAGACCACTCTCGTGTCCGTACGCTCAATATGAAGCTAACCGTTTCCCCCTGTTTCCAGTCTTTGTGCTAAGCTAAGCTAACTATCTCCTGGCTGTAGCTTCATGTTTAACTGACATGTGAAATAAATACAAAAAAACAACCGTTAAACCAAAACTACTTCGTACCAACCCACCCAACCCTTCCTGTTTTCTGTTTCTCTCACTGATCTAGACTGGATGTGGTAGAGCTCCTGGGAAACACTTCTCTTTTTATATTAGTTCAGTCTGACATTGTGATACTGTGTGATGTAATGTATACTGTGGCTGATAGTGGCACTTTAGACAAACAACAATGGGTTTTATCTGTCTTAGCTTACAATTAAAGCTGAAGGCCTCATTAACACCTACCCAGCAGGCCGTGGCAGTTGTGCGACAGCCCCTTGCTGTGACCGATGTAGAACCCCAGGTGGTCTCTCTGGTAGGGGGCCGGGTTCTTGTACTGGTGCAGCAGGATCACAAACGCGATGTTTCCCCCGACCGTCACGGTCACGTTAGACCTTCCCACCACGGACACTGACAGAGCGCCGCTGCTGACTGAGACGGTGGAGTGGCAGGGCAGCACCATCCTGTCCCGCCCGTCCAGGATCACCTTCTTAGGTGTCACCTCGATGTAGGCGCGCTTGGGATGATCCACCACGATGGTGATGGTGCTGAAGTAGGTACGCTGCTGTTTGTGGCTGCCTGGCGGAGCTGGGGCACCGATTAACTTACCGTTAACCGTCACACCTGGAGACACATGATGTGAATGAAATGATTATGGGTCTTGATGTGAAACGAGGGTTTTTAGTGTCGTGTAATGAGGTTTTACAGCGTTATGAGTCTTACCGGAGTACTTGTGGTCGGAGACCAGGCGCAGGACGTGTCCAGGCTCCCCGTTGATGTTGAAGCACACGGTCAGTTTACTGAGCGGGAACTCCACCACAAAGTGGGGGTCACCGTCCGCTGAGGTAGTTTAAAGGTCAAGAGACAGAGACATTTTTATTTCATAGTATGCTGCAAAGTAATTACACTTTTCCAGGAAGTACGTGGTCATTTTTACATTTCTTTGACACTGTGGTGGTGGTGGTGGTGGTGGTGATGTGGCAGAATGCTAAAGGCTGACTGACACCATCGGATATTACTGTCCTGCAGTGCTGCAATGCTACTGCAGACAAAAAGATCTTGTCCTCATATTTCTGGAACTTTTACAGGGTTTATAATGAGACAAGTTTTCATCCCACAATTACACACGATACAGATGAGTTAAATACAAACAAACATACATTAAAAAACTAAATCTTTTATTAAATAAATGTAATATTCTCATACAGAATTAGATATGTTGGGATATACGTTTAACAAAAACTATAATTGTATAGTTAAATGAATAACTAAGGGAGGTGGCGTTCTGATTGGATACATTTGGACTCATAATGTCAGTATTTCAAAGTCCTGGCTACAGTACAGTAAAGCTGGATACCCATGAAGGATTTCAAGAAGCTCTGTTTGAGAAACCCATTTAGTTACAGATGTTAGTGCAACGTAGTCTCGCTAGGAGACAAGTGGACTGTTCATATTACAAATGAAACTTGAGCTACAATCTCTGAAAATCTGAGGGTCGCACATCCTCAGTTCAGATTGTTTACACATTTATATTGCACTCACTTTGCACAGCTCTTCTTTTTATTATTATATCTTTTCTACTTAGTGGTTTTATTTAATTTCTTCTGTATATATCTGCTCTTGTTGGCACCCACTCACCAAAACAAATTCCTTGTACGTGTGAACCTACATGGCAATAAACCTGAATGTGATTCTGATCTCTGCAAAGCCTCCACCTAATACAAAGACAGACGTCTGGATCTGCATCAGACGCTCAGACCGGGTTTATATCTCTAACTGGAGTCTCCTCGGGCCTGTGAGAACCAGCTGAAATGAACAGAGCGGTGATGAGAGGAGATGATAGAACAACAGTAATGACAGGGTCATTAGCCCTCACTAACTGCCTCTGGTGGGGTCCCTCTCTTTACTGTACCCATGTGTGTGTGTTGCAAGTTTAAAGTGCCACGTAGTGCTTGTGTTGGTATTTCAATTAGACCCTATGTGTTCTTTCCGCTTTGCAGGTCATGTTCAGAGGCTTCCCTGAACCCCCCCAGCTGTCTGTGTGATCACTGCAGACTGGCTGACGAACACCCAAATTACAGGCCGCCCACGCAGAGAGTGTGGAGTGAGAGAGAGAGAGAGAGTCTACTGTACATTCCCCCGTCTCCGTGTGGAGCCTTGTAACTGCTGCATACACACTCACAGTACATAGGCTTCAGACGTTGGGGGAAACAGGCAGGAGGGAAATGTCCAACTGTTCACATGAGAGAGAGAAAACGTGGAGTCACCTGATGTTTTGGAGACGGTGATGGATTTCTTGGCTGGTCTCCTGTCAGCTTTACCTACAAGGAAGAGGATATTTATCCAGTGCAATGGGTCAGAGGGCCACCATTGTTTAATGCTTCCTCTTAAGATCTTCCATATGAGTAACATTAACTGTTATCAGTGAAATACAGCGTGAAGAGAGAAAAGTTATATGGTTGCATGTTCTCTTAAAGGAATACTCCACCAGTTATCAGGTTTGAAAGGTGGCTCTGAAAAGTTTGTAGTTTGCAGGTAGCTGTGTGTGTGTGTGTGTGTGTGTGTGTGTGTGTGTGTGTGTATAAATATATAAATGTATGAACTGTGGTGAAAGGAATTATGGTGCAGGAGTTGTTTTTGAACATATATTTCTTTTTGGACATTGAACTGTGGCACAGTTGAAATCCATTGTTACTGCAGTGAGTATCTGATGCACAGAACTATTTTGTTGGAGTGTCTTTTAAAGCGGTTTCAGTCCCACGTGAGGGACTCAGTTTGTACCTTTGTGTGCAGGTCAGTTTACCAAAGTCTAAAGACAAAACCTCACCGATCTTGTTTCCCGGCGGTGAAGTCTGACTGCCTGGTTGCCCGTCGAGTTTCTGTGGCTTCCCGTCTTCTGGGTCACCTGGTAGCTCATTGGCAGTTGAGACGGCCTCACCAGCCGCCGGGGGGACGGTGGGCGCCGGCGCCATGCGACCATCAGCCAGGACCTCAGGCTTCTCCACCACCAGGCTGGTAAGGGGCGTGAGGAAGTGGTAGGTGAGAGACAGATTGGTGGCCTGCTGGGTGTGGTCTTCCCTCTCCTTGCTGGTTTGGCTGCGCAGCCGCGACCGCAGCCCCTCCTTGACGCTCAGGAAACCCCAGACGCGTTGCACAAAGTCTTCCGCCAGGGAAGCCAGAGCATCTCCTGATCTCGGCAAGACCCCTGACCCTGGAGCCTTAGCTCCAGCCGCCATTGCAGCAATGGCGGCTTTCACGTGTTTCTCCGTCTCCGTCTGTCGGCGTCTCAGTGGAACGTCGGTCTCCAGGACGATGCTCTTGTCGCTGCTGCTGGCTGTGACCTGCACGTGGAGCGATTCGGCACTTTGGTTGCTCAGCTTGCCGGCGATGACGATCTCAGAGCCGTTGAAGTAGTTGGTGAACAGATGCTGAGTGACGTACTGGACGCTGTCCTCTGTGTAGTTGATCCGTATGTCAGACAGGAGAGGAGTTCCTATCTCATCGTAAAACCTGGAGAGGAAGGAGAAGACATCTAGGACCGCAGCTGAGGCAGCTTTAAAGGTGCTTTGGACAATAGCATTTATTCAAATAATGCAGCTTTCCATTCATTTCAATGGGACCACTTCATTGGTGAATCAAGGACACCACCGTTGATCACCCCGGGGGAAAATCATAGTCATCAGGAAACAATTTGACTTGAAACCGTGGCAGCTTTGCATCCAGCCTCATCGGATTGGACAGTAAATTGGTGTAAAACTGGACTTCCTGGATTATATTTTGTGTCCCTTCCAGTTTCAATATAACACCAATACACATTGTTGGGGGCAGTTTTAATGCTAATGTCGCTCTGAAGGTTCACCTTCCTCCAGAGTATTCTCTTTACACATTACATCGTGACGTCTCGTTCAGTGCCTTTGCTCAAGGGCACGTCAGCAGTAGTTTTTTAAGGCAGAAAAACAAGGGTGTTATTACAGATTTCATCAAATGTCTTGCTATTTAAACAAGCCACCTTCCGGCCTTAAACCTGCTTGTTTAACCTCTCAAACCTGTCTCACTACACCCCCACTTTAGAGTTTGTGCACACATTTGTAAAAGTGTGTGTGTGTGTGTGTGTGTGTCCTCTGGCCTGTCCTTGTTGTCATGCCGCAGTAAACTTCCTCACCTCTTAACCAGCGTGTTTGTTCAAGCAGGACCAGGGCTGTTATCTGCAGAGTCTATCTGTTCACCCCACCAACATACTACCATGCAGGTTTCACAACACCCACACACACACACGCACACACATTCCTGCTCAACTGAACAAACACCTCGTGTGTCCGAGTGCAGGAGAGAGAGAGAGAGAGAGAGAGGCTTGTGTGTAAAGGAGAGTTAATAAAACAGGTATGAGAGAGAGAGGGTGGCTGTTGTAGTTTGTGTCCCGTGTTGAAGCTGATTAAAGACGTCTGTTGTCAGCACCGTCACATTTGCGGTCTTCGTTCCCTCGTAGAACGATGAGAGATGGAGGGATGTGTCAGAGGGGGACCGGGGAGGGGTTAAGAAGAGCTAATTGCTCAATAACAGGTGGATTCTACACATGTGAAGGTGAAATTTGATAATGACTTTTTTGAAGTAATAATCAGTGGTATCTTCTTTTAAATTAGGAATTCTTAGTCTTTTTATTTTGCGATCTAAACACACAATAAAGTTTAGGAGGTGTTTTATGGGGAAATCCGGTTCCAGATGTGTGGTTGTTTTGGTCTCCACCTGAGCACGATTCTTGTGTTCAGATCTGCCCAAACCAATAATACCAAGAGGAGAAATGAACCAGATTCAACCAGACTAAACAACACAGGTTTGCACATCGTTAAGCCCGTCTTATGTCACTTTCACGCCTGTTTAAAACCAGTTTACGACCATTTATGAAGCGGTTTCAGATATAAAAAGACACCTTCTTCTGTACTCTTGTCTTAATTAGCACCATTGGGTTCCTTGGCGCTACAATAGCAGGTGTAGCCACCAGAATCATGAGTGTAGGTCATCTAGAAGCTGGGTTAATGAACAAACCCCACTTTGGTCGCCATTTTTACAAATCCAAGATGGCTGCCATTTGGAAAACGTGAATGTATAGGTTTGGGACACTCTTACCCTTTGAGCAGAGCACTGGCGTCGGCGTCCTCGTGGATGCGTCTCATCATCCCGCAGTTTTCCAGAGCCATGCGCTCCAGCAGCCGGTAATCCACGTCGTTCCCAAGCCCGATGGTGAAGATGCAGAACTTCTCCTGCACGGCTGAGCGCGTGTTCCCCAGGATCGCGGTGGACTGGACTTCCCCGACCGTGGGCCGTCCGTCCGTCAGGAAAATAATGAGGGAGACGCTGTTCGGGCTGGCATCGGGTCCCGAGAGGTAATCTCGAAGCAGAGAGGAGCCAGTCTGGATGGCACCATCGATATTTGTGCCTGCAGCAAAGACAGATGACAGATTATTGATCAGGAAAACGTCAAGGACTTGGAAATACAGTGAATAAGTCAAACTTTATAGATTTTATTGCCCTGAGGGGGAAAAAAGCTCATTAACAAGATGTTTTATAGTGTTATTCAATGCAGATTTTCTGTCTAGATGTTTTCATTTAACCACCGTTACAGCAGAAAATGATGTATTCACTGTTTCTAATAGTTTATTTAGTTGCACAAGCGTCTCACCTCCAGTGGTTGCCAACGTGTAAATAAACTTTTTGGCGTCCCTGACGTTCAGAGGCGTCACCGGTACGAGACGATCCGGCTGCCAGACTTTGATCCTGTTGGAGAAGCTGATGAAGTTAAAGCGATCGCCCGGTCGCAGATCCTTCAGGATGGTGAACAGAGCGTCTTTAGTCTGAGAAGGAAAGAGGAATGATTTCAAAATGTGAACGCAGGACATTTCGGCTCCAATTCAGCAGGCCAAACATCACGCTTGCCTTCTGCTCAACACACCTCTGTAATAACGGAGGTTGTCTGGTGGATTCAGGTGCAGCTTTAATTGATGTTACTGATTTCAGGTAATACCCTGTTGATTGATTTGTGCAGTGTTTTGACGATTTGGCGTCATGCTCCTCAAACTGTGTTTGTCCAACAGACGTGGATACACAACGTGATCGGGGTTTCTACTCATTGTATTATAACACATGAGCTAATCGGATTGGAAGCAAAACACACACTGTACATCCATGAAACGCCCAGCCATTTGACCAGCTGTGGTGTTTTTGTCACCCACACACGCACACACACACTCCACCCATGAGTCATGGGGGTGGTGTCAATAGAAAAACTAGTGAACATGTGAAAACTAGTGTCCAAATGTGTTTAAAAAGGCAGAAAGCTGGTTAATCAGTGTTGTTTTTCTCTACCTGTAGTTAATTACCTGTAATATTAAAAGAAATCTTAAGTTGGATGTTGTCCTTCTAGGAAACAGACGTCTTAAAATCCTTTCTGTTCTGGAGCTTCAGTCTGCAGCCCGAGCGTGGGAGTGCTATATCATTTGGTGCTGAGGGGTTTCTAGATGTCTACATGGGCTGTTCGCAGCGCGGGTCAGAACCCGGACTGACCTACAGTGAAACCCTCTATTGTGAAGCCACATCAAAACACACTTGTACTGTTGTTCTGCTCCTGCGGCCCGCAGGGGGCTGGAGATGAGTGGGGGGACAGATCAGGGGGTCGAGGGTGCTGTTGTCTAGAAAGTTCCATTACCCCATCGACGCTGACCTTCCTCCCTCACAGTTCCCACTTTTCTTTCTTACTGAAAATCTGTTTTCCAGCGTCTCTCCTCCTTCTGTTTCTGCACACAGCTGCAGAGATCAGCTCCGAGTCTGGCAGAAGGGATTATCGTGCTGTACTGCAGACGGAGGAACAGGTCTGATACTGATATTCCAGTGTGGGAGTGAGGAGGTGGAGGGGGGGTTCAGGTTTCCAGTCCAATACTGTCATTGAAATTCTGCGTAAAAAACTGGTGAATTGCTTTGCATGGGAGGCAAGAAAATTCCTCAGATTTCGTCCGACACACTGGAGGTTTACTGTGAAAATACATCAAGTTTATCAGCCTCAATGCCTTAAATTGTGGTTGCAGCAGATGAAAGTGTCGGCAGGAATCTGCTCACTGGAAACAGATCAACAGGAAGTGACTAATCAGAAGTTAAAGCACCACACGTGGGGTTTGCATTGTCAGCCCAGTGACTACTTCTGCACAACACTTAACAAGATTTCCAATTCATGCAAGTGACACTGAAATCTTTATCAGGAGATCCTCCACAGGGTGCCGTGGAAATCTCTGGAACTATTAAGTGGACTGTTGTTGAGAATTAACTTTCATGCTCATCGCAATTAACGTTCTGTCGCCTAAAAACTGTTCCATGATGGTGCTTTCAGGTACTTACTGGAGTCTCTGACATCTTACACTTGCATGCTTCATGTTTATCTTCTGGGATGGATTTTCTAAACATCTTCACAGTTCAATGCCTCAAATCTCAAATGAGAGAAACCAACGCCTGCCTTGAAGGGAGAAAAGATACAAAAACCCTGAAGCTTGCCCTGTGATGTATCAAGTACACAGGGTTTTTAGAAAGTGGGCTCAAACATGCAGAAACACCGGGTCGAAACGTTCTACTACGCAGAGGTGCTCACTGGATTTCTGGGTAATTGAACAATTGGGAAGACATTCCTGCAGCTTTACCTGTCTGATCTTAGTCCCCATCATGGAGGCGCTGATGTCGATCACAAACACCACATTCTTGGGCACGACAGGCAGGTCTTTGGGGGCAAAGTAGTGGACAAAATGGCCGTTTAAAACCTGGGAAAGAAAGAAGTGTGCAGAGTTGCAGTAGTTTTCTGTGATTAGCAGAACACAGTATGGTTCTGCAGACAGAAGAGTTTGGCAGCGGAGTGACGGCGGTGGCAGGAAACCAGGAAAAATGAATGACTAACAGGTGGGTGGATGAGTGTGTGTGTGTGTGTGTGTGTGTGTAGCTGGGTGGGAAATTTATGTGCACACATGCAAAATATGAAAACTATTTAACGCTTGTTCACGGTCTGCATTTCTGCTTTTTCTCATCAAAACATTTTCTCATCTCTGTTTATTTTGCACGCTTGCTTGTCAATCAGGGGGTGTTGAGGCGTCACCTGAATGTCTCCTATGCCCATGTCTCTCTGCACGTCGTAGCGGATCACGAAGTCTCCCAGGAGGCCGTTGGTGGTGATCTTGGCCTGCTGGACGATGTTGGGGCTGAAGGTGATCTTGCAGACGTTCTTTTCGTTTCTGACCACGGTGGTGACGGGAGGATCGGGCTTGGCTGAGGCACAAAGACAGGAAGTGTGTTTATGTTGTAACTGGCTCAAGAACAAAACCCTGAAACAGGTGAAGTGATCGTGACCTAAACGAGGATTTAAAAGTGGCTCTGAAACTGATCTGTGTAGTGATTTTTGAGCTGAAAATGAGGTTCAATTTCCCAAAATGTTATAGTTATAAGGCGTAGTGGATGATATTTAAATGCATTAAGAAGGTGGAAGCCTGAAAATATTAGTTTCCATATGAATGTTGCTAAAACAGAATTTAGATAATAGGAGATAAAACTTATAAAAGTATTATTTGTGCAGCAGTAGGGATCAAAACATGTAATAAAACATGCTGATGGATTATTAGATGTGTGTAAACCTGCAGTCTTTGGTGCGTTAGGCCCAGCTGCAGCGTTGGATGCGCCGCCGCTGCTCCTGCCGTTGCGGAGCGGCAGCACCTCGAGGTCCGTGATGGGCGAGTGGTCGACGATGGTGACGTCCAGGCTGAGGCGGCTGACCAGCTGCAGCGGCCGCAGGCTGGTCACGTGTTCGTAGCGTCCCAGCCGCCGCTGCAGAAGCTCCTCGTAGGTCAGCATGAAGACGGCCCGGTTCCGCCCTGGTATGCTGGCCGCCATCTTGAACACCTCCACCTCCAGCTCGGGACTGGACACGTGGGTTGCGTTTAGATGAATTCAAACAGACGACATGATAGTTTTCAATATTTGAACTGGAAAAGGTGACACAAACAGTCCCACTTACTCACTGAATACTCACTGAAACACCTAATGTGGATTAATCCGCTGCTAAAAGTAGTCCCCAACACGGAGGTGGAGTACAGAAGAGTGTTGAACCAAACAGGCCAAGTGGTGATATGATAAATGTGGAAGTGCAGCCTCTAATCTCACATCTTGCTCTTCAGTCTGTTCCTTCCTCCTCGTGAATCATGAAATCTCATTTAATGAAATGTCACTTTTCATACGACAGCTGGGAACGTGAAGTCACTTCTTCCATATGTCACTTCCTCATAGGTCACAGATTTATACGACAATCCTCATCTCTGGTGCAATGATTGTGTTCAGACTAACACACACACACACACACACACACTCCCTCTTTGGGTCCGTCTGGTTGTGGTAAAAGAGCTTTTAGTTGGGATATTATCAATCTCTGTTTGCTAAATAGGTATTTTAGAGGGAGAGGGAGCTGCTGTGTAATTAGGAGCCAGACCAGAGTGGCCAAACACACACACACACACACACACACACAGGTTTCTCTTACCTTGCATCACCTGACTCTTTGTTCTTGGGTTTGCCGTTCGCCTGTTTGACCCTCTTTTCCTTCGGCCTGACCTCGCTCTGGTAGACGCGCCCTCCAATGATCCTGGTTCACGGGGTCAAAGGTCGAGGATTAGGGCGCTGCTGATGTTCAGAACCGCCTATTGTTGCGCTTGAAACTGCGTTTTCTCTGACAAAAGGCAGAATTCGTGGACAACATCCCTGTTGTTGCGTATTTATGGGCAGCAGTCCTGCACATGAATGAACTGTGGTCGCTCTGTGTGTGTTAACAGCAATATAAATGTTTTCACCCTTTCTTGTCTCCTTGCTAACGTCTCCATAGAAACCCAAATGTCATAAAAGCTCCCAGCCTCTGAATCCTGTTTCTTTCATGCAATAAAAATGTCCAAATCTGCTTAGATTGCCTGATTTCTGGAGACAAAGTGGAGCGATGACTGACAGGAGGATGTTGTTATCCGGTGCTTTGGTTCTAACTTTGGTGTTAAATGTTCTGCTTCTTTTATTTTATATACATGGCTTCCAAAAAGACTTGATGTCTGTTTTCCATTCGAATGATCGGAAATTAATAATAGGACTCGGCTGGCTGTGAGTTTGACAGTTTACTTACTAAAACCTGCCAAACACTAATAACAACCAAAAACTGAGGGGTCCCAAGGGATACGAGAATTTGAAAGGTTTGTTTTTCTGAGTTCTTTTCAGGGTTCGTACAAAGTCTGGAAAGTTATGAAAATGCATAATTTTAACTGTTAGGTTTTCAAGGTTAATAATATGCATGGAACATAAATCTTAAAATTTTGGAAATGAAACAACCCTGTCGTCATATTTGTTTGTAACTATTTAGATGTGATGATAAATGCTTGGAAAGTGCTTGAATTTGACTCTGAAACTGGTTGTTTTTACCTCCTGCGCCTCTAAAAACCCCTCAAATGAAACAATCCAAGATGGTGAAGTTGGTCATTGGGTCAACTGCTTCTAAAACTCATGTCAACACTAAAGCCATAAACTGTGATGGAGACTCACAAGTTGCTTCTAGTCCAAAAGGTTTGTATTCACAAGCTTTGATACTAATGTATGTCAGATCCCAACTTTCATCATCTTTTTAATGATTTTAGGTCCCTGTATCCGGCGCCACTCTTACATGGTGAAGTTGGAGACGTAGGCACCAGCGGGGATCTGAAACTGGAAGACGGCCTCGGAGGCGGCGGAGTGCCGGTTGATCATGGCGCAGTACACCGCGGTGAAGGCGTAGCGGGAGATGATGGTAGTCTTGATGGAGAGCTCCTGGATGTGGGGTTTATTCTCCTGCAAAACAAACGATAAACACCACTACTGCACAAATATCTCTTGGACTCAAAACGCGCATTTGGCACGTTTTTACGCGTATTGAAAACTCCCCAATTTATTTTGGATCAGCCAAGTTATTCAGTCCAAATGACAACACAAGTTTCCTCATAGTTACAATAACTAAACGGAGACGATGACTGTGTTCCCATGAGCTCAGATCCAGCGCGTTACAGATTCTCTGGCACAGCTGCGCGCTTGGCGGATCTCCTGCGCGTCACGCCCAAAGCGCACATGTTGGGGCTTCTAAATAACTCAAACTAGGTCATGCATTCTGGGTCACTATTAAAAACAAAGTTCTATTAAAGATATAAAGTCAAATATAATATAATAATAATTTCTGCATGCCAGGGAGGTCACGTCACCATAAACCCTCCGAGTACTGACAGATTAAAGGGTATCAATATAAAATTATATTTAATAACACAACTCACACATTTAGCCTCTAAAAATCAAGCAGCAAAATTGGATAAATATCCAAATAGCTTCATTTCTGTGTAGTAAGCGGGACTTTACCTTGACTAGCATCGTTTTCAGCTGCCGCGGGATCCTGCGTGGCGCCTGCAAACAGAAGAGGAGTCAGATACTACACAGAGCAGCGGAACGTGCAACACCTTCGTCTTTTTAATGCCGTACAATGTCTAAATCAAAGTCTGCGAGCTCGGCATCGGTGTCCTCTCCGGACGCGGGTTCGTGCCCCCGTTGGCCCGCGACCCCCGGGCTGACACACAGCAGTAAAGTCAGCAGCAGCATCCTGCAGTTGTTCTCCGGTACAACTCAAACCCGTGAATGGGACATTATGTCTCCGTGTCTCCGTCTGTCCAGAGCAGAGTGACCAGCAGGGACACGATGAGGAGCAGAAACAACACGCCCCCCCACCGGAGGAGAGCGACGCAGTGTTTTCAGCTGCTGCTGCCTTCAGGGAGTGTCGGATTCTTTTTGCAATTAGTAGTAAAACCTTTTATTTTAACGACCTTTTGCTGCATTTTCCTAAAAAGAATCTGTGAGGAAGCCTGACACCAGTTTATTATTCGTTTCTTCGCCACGTCCGTCACGTGTAGGATGCTCACACCATGTTGCCAGCTTTGACACAAAGTGAGAAACATGGCAGCATTTAACAGCAGAGACTTCCACGTGTGCTGCTTGATTTAGCACCAGGTGGCTGACACGAACTTTACCCCAAGTTTTTCATCTTTAATTCAAAACGACCGCCATGTTTTGACGTTCTGTGTTTTAATCAGTAGTTCGTTGCTCTCTGTATCTTTAGTTTTAATACATTTCCTTTTTATAAATATCGTTTTTAGAACATATAAAGAAGTGTTACAACCCATAACCATCATTTCTTCTGCAGAAGCACAGAACACAGAAGCTGGACTTTACAGAGAGCACTTGAATGCAGCATGTCACTGCCATTAGCTTCCTGAAATCTGATTTCTGTTGTATAATCACTAAAATGAATTCACCTATAGCTACTGATATTCTAAACTATGTAAGATATAAGTATACAGAGAAAATATATATATAAAAAAACCTTTAGTTAATTAGTTTATTAATTTGAATTAGAAGAACAAAAGAACACTGAAACACCTCAGGATTAAATATCCAGTCAGTGTTTCACCTCAGTTTTTCTTTATTCCCACTTTGCATTAACTTTCATGTGTTTTTCAGTTACAGTGTAAAATAAAAACACAATTTCATATCCATTTTTCTCTAAAAAGGACGCATCCGCGTCCGGAGAGATTTCTGCAGGTGTTTCTGCCTCCGGCGCTGTGGAGTCTGGATCTGTGGTTGCTCCTGCTGCCCCCGTGTTCCTGCTCGACCGCCAGTGTTGCTATTACTGTTATACTGTATGTTCTCCTTCCTCCTGCTCTCTCTCTCCTGCCCCCCCTTCTTTCAACCCAACCGGTCGAGGCAGATGACCGCCCACCTAGAGCCTGGTTCTGCTCGAGGTTTCTACCTGTTAGAGGGAGTGTTTCTTGCCATTGTCTCATGGTGGGAACGTTGGGTCTTTGTGTGTGTGGAAGTTGGTCTCGACCGGCTCCATGTGATTGAGCCCTGAGATAACTTTGTTATGATATGAAGCTATATAAATAACATTGGATTGAATCATTACAACTATTACTTTACATCGCTATATTGATCTGAACTACTGTATGTTCTCCTTCCTTCTGCACTTTCTACCCAACCACTTGAGGAAGATGACACCCACCTAGAGCCTGGTTCCTGGTCTCTGCCTCCTGGTGTCTCCTGGTGTCTCCTGGTGGGACGGTTGGGTCTCTGTATACATAAGAGTTGGTCTCGACGTGGAGCTGTATACATGTAACTGAACTGAGGAGGAAAAGTCAGTAGGATCATCCTCTGGGGACCATACCTTTCTGAACCAAGTTGCAGGACAGTCCATCCACTCGTTGTTGAGATACTTCAGTCTGGACCGCCCACCCAGCGCTGCCCCCCCCCCGGCTTCACGCCGCTGTTGTAGCTATGAATTGTAACTACAGACTGCTGAGCAGGGTTGTGTTGTAGGGATGGATGTTAGCAGCTCTCGGTGCAGAACAGCCATACATACATAGATTCATGCTAAACAGACTAATGTGCAATTAAAGGAAACAGCAAACAGTGTAATGAACACAGCCAGTGACTGTCAGTTTATCATGTTGATCATAAACTGAACAACGCAGTTATGGGGTTTTAATTAGAGAAGTCGGAGCACGGCTCGTCTTCTGAATGCTCAGCCGGTGTTTACGGCTCTCTGAGGACCAGACGTCATTAAAACTACAGCGACTTCCACTGTTAGTGACATCTTTAACGGCTGGATCCAAAACATGAACGGAGGCAGATCCAAAGCTGTATTTAAAGATTATATTTACACGCAACTTGGAACAAATATCCTCGTTCCCACCTGGAAGTGACCGTTCGATCTCTCTCGTTCCTTACAAGTATTGATCTCTCGTCCTCTTGTACAACAAACACCCACCAGCGATGTGATGACTGACGAAGCTGACAGGCTAGTTTGAATGTTAGCTTGTTAGCTAACTAAAGGGTCAGATGTGTGTATAATGATTGAATCTGTCCATCAAACGGTCTCATCCGCAACTTCAAGGTAAGCCTCTCTCTTACTGATGTGTCGTTCATGAACAAATTGTTAATTTTGAACGACTCTTTGAACTGAATCAGTAGAAACAAGTCATTTTAAAGAGTCATTCATTCATTTTAGCGGCACCTGCACAACAATAATAATAACGAATTTGGTTTTTCTCATGTGGCGGCTCAGGATTAGACAGAAATGAGTTGTAGCCCCTCGTCCACTGAACGAGATTACAGATGACTCGAGAGAAAGAGTCGTTGATATTATATCACAGAATGAGATTTAAAGAACCAATTCACTAAAATAAACCTGTCACTGTTTCTCTGGACGGACTACTTCACTGCTAACGATTAAATCAATTACATCACATTTATCTAGTTAACTTTGGGGAGAACCAAGCTAGCTGTTTCCTCCGTTTCCTAGCTTGATGCTAAGCTAGGCTAAACGGCTACCAGCTTCTTATTTAGCGTACAAGTCTTGTAATTCCACCCGAACAAACTAATACAAACTAAGATGTGGAGCACAGACAGTGTTGAGTAAATATCCAGTTGTTCTGATTGATTGACAGCGTTGAATTGTTGGACGGTGTGTTAATGGAGTTACGTCAGCAGTTTAATGTGGATCATACAATAACTTAGTGCTGATCCATCAGGGTCGGATCTATTTTTATCAGCTGCAACCAAAACCAAGCGTTTCATGGAGAAATAAAACTCCTCTCCACATTTTAATTTCCTCCTCGAGGACTCGGCCGTTACGTCTTCAGAGTGAGCGATGCCTCATCTGGACTCATCCAGCGGCTTTCAGAGCGTCTGTTTAAACGAACTGTCTTCTCTCTCTCTCCGGTGTGTGTTTGCTGAACATGTTGCAGGATGTTCTGGGCGGGAAAGAGTGGACACACACTCGCTAATCGTCTTTTAACGGCCAGCAGAGAGACGCTTCACGAGCCACAGGAAAACAGTCTCCGTTTTGGTGTAATTCTAAAGTTAATGACCAACGCTGTTTAACTCGCGCCTCAGGTCCGAGTCCGCTCCACGACTTCTGACTATATATAAATAAATAATATAACCTTTATATAACTTAAAGGCCGGCTCATGACAAGCTGCCCGTCACGTTTGGATCTGAAGATTTGTCCAGATGGTGGCGCTGAGGGAAACATCAGGGTGACGTGAAGCCACGACTTCGTCACGAACGACTCTTTCGTTGTTCGCTCATTTTGATTAATAATAATAAGCAGCTCATCTGTTAGACTCGTCTTTAAATCCTCTTCCTCCTCGACTCCAGAGGTTTGTCCTTCTCCACCTCCTCTTTGCACTCTTTTCTCCTCCACTTTCCACTCTTGGCCCCCTCTTCGTCTTCTTATCTTCTCCTCTTCCTCCACATCCACTCCTCCATCTTCTACCTCTTTCTTCCTCTCCTGCTGCTTTCATCCTCATCTTTCAGTCCTCCTCCTCATCACTCTTACATTCCTGTCCTCCCCTCCTCCTCTCCTCCCCCTCCTCTCCCATCCTCCTCTTCCTCTCCTCCTCCTCTCGCTCCTCCCCCCCTCCTCTCCCCTCCTCCTCCTCCTCCTCCTCCTCGGGTCA
>JAVQJL010009604.1:0-69779 GCA_036024295.1 Nannoperca obscura | reverse complement strand
GTGTGTGTGTGTGTGTGTGTGTGTGTGTGTGTGTGTGTGTGTGTGTGTGTGTTTGTGTGTGTGTGTGTGTGTGTGTGTGTGTGTGTGTGTGTGTGTGTGTGTGTGTGTGTGTGTGTGTGTACTCTCAGCTCTCAGCATGTATCTACTCCTGCGGTCCTGTATGTGGTGACAGGCTGACATCAGAGTAAAAGCCCCCTGAAGTCGTGTTGAACAGATGTCTCTCTGCTCTCAGTTTCCCTGGTGGTGGAATACGTAGACCTGGCCCTCCTGTCTGTCTTTCCCTCTGTCTTTTCAATTTACTCTTCTATTAAATTTCGCTGTTCTTTCGACAGTCAACATACTTTTCAGACTCTCTTTCCTCTTCTCTTTTTTCATTTTATCTCTTTTTGCTTTTTGCCATTCAGGCAGAGTTTTCCCTTGGCTTTGTTAGACATCTCACTCTCAGATCAGTCTTTGTTCAGTAAAAAGGCCAGGTGAAATAGACTCTTGGTGAAGTGCCCTTGGTGTTATGCTTTGTGTACTCTCCTGTGTGTGTGTGTGTCCAGTTTGTGTGTATCTGCCCTTTTTGTGCAAGGCAATGTTCCAAGCCCTGTGACCTGAGTCCCATCTTTGAGAAAGCAGGCAATCTGGGCCTTGGCTTCTCTCCAGAACCACTTTCATTTCCATTCAGAAGAGGGATGTTACTCACTGGAACACATGCATGCACTGCTCATGCGCGCACACACACGCACACGTGCGTGCGCGCACACACACACGCACACACACAGAATCACTGATAATTACAGAGAAGCTGAAGAGTGTTCAGACACGGTCAGTGTCTCTTGTCTTTTTGAATTTGATATTTTCTTACAAACTCACTTATATATACTCAAACACACACACAAACCGCTGTTGTTATTGTAGGAACGCATGATGCAACAGCAGAGCCATCCCTTCTTATGTCCCCTGGGAGAGATGGGGGTGGGGGGTTGCAGAAAAGAGAGAGACGTATCAGGCAACAACAAAAACAAGGGGAGACTGAGTGGGAAGGAAGAGTGAGTGATTGACTGAGGAGGGGGAATAGGGGACAAAATGAAAATGATAGAAGGATTCGAGCTAGAGGGGGGAAAGATGGAGAGAGATCGGGTTTTCGTGGCTAATAGAAATTCCCATGTTACCTCATTGAGATGCAGCGGTGGCTTGGGTAATGAGCTAGCTGCCCCTGACGCATTGATTTAGCTAAAGGAGTCGCTCAAATTATCCCACTCCTCGAGAGAGATGTCAACAGCTCCGCCAATGGCTGCCAGGGTAATTACCAATGCATCCTCCCACCATGAGACCTCCCTCAACTGGGCATGTATTCTTTCTTTTACACAACAGTCTTTCTCCGCCTCCATCCCGCCTTCTTCTGCAGCCCCGCCGTATGGGATGCTCCAATATATGAGATTATGCTATGAACAAACTAGGTTTGCTAGTGGAAGCATAGGGAGCTTCAGTTGGAGTTCTTAGTGAATGCATGCTTGACTGGAAGGCGCAATAGCAGATGGTGGAATTGCAAGTAATAATAAATCTAGATTTCCTTACACAACTCCCAAGACGAGAGTATAAAAGCATGACAACTGGGTGGGAAATCAGCTCCGAGCAAAAAATAAAGTCATGTCTCTTTAAAATAACATGCAAATGAGTCTGTACCATTGACTCTGTGTTATGTTGCTCTGCAGAATGTGTGTTTAACATGGATTATGTATAGATGTAAAAATAGAAAAAACAGGAAAATGTTCCAAATTACACGAGTCATGTTCATTCAACTCAACACTTGTACTGGTGGTGTCTCTGAAAATGGGTACAAATATAAGTTTGTAAATGTATAGATACGCAAGAGAGCTTTTGTAAGATTGTATATACTCTACCTTAGTTTGACTCATGGCATAAAAAACTGTTTCCGGACCACAGGTTTCACCCACTTAATTCAATGCAGAGGATTAATCAAATCAAAATGATCAATCAAAATGCTTTCAATCTAATTGGCCATGTCAGTATCTGATTCACCCAGGAGAATGAACAGAATTACAGCCAAGAGCTGGACAGATGGTGCCTGTGCTTTACTATCTGCATGAGATAATAGTTTTCACTGTACACCCAGATGTAATGTAATGTAATGTAATGTAATGTAATGTACTTGTGTCCATCTGACTTCTAATATGGATGTTTTGTTGGGATATTTCTTGTGTGTTATACAAATAGGGGATGGGGAAAACCTTCTATGCTGCACTGCCCAGCTGTTCTTTCACACAAACAAACACACACGTCTTGTCTTTATTGCCTTCTTGCCTTGAGGTATTTCCAGCCGGACCATACACTAATGGTGAGCTTTGACACTCTGACCTTTGTTTTGCACAGCATTTGTTCTACGCTGGCAGATAATAAAGGCTGTACAAAGACATAGGAAGGAGGAAGAAGAGCAAGAAGAGAGGAAACTGCTTGTCAGTATTTTTGAACCTGTTGACTTTTGATCTGGAAAAGTGGGACACGCACCTGAAGGCAGCCCCCTACCTCAAAAACCTACACACACTCTCCCCCTATAGATGATTGTTTTGTCCTACATCCACACACTGTTGGTACATACAAGAACAACCTTGTGCATATTGACTATAATTGTGGGGTTTATGCTCACCTTGGACAATGATTGCTGCTGTTATTTTCTTTCTTTTTTTTTGCTTATATATGAAAGGCCTGAATGTCAAAAAGTTATACAAAGCCAATATTTAAAAGTTAACATTTTAACAGTTTTTTTTATATATAGAAGCAGTCAGAAAATAAGACAGCTGCTTCAGTTGGTCTTTTGTCCATTTTTGTTTGATGTGTTTTCCTTCAGCTGTGTGGAGTGAAGTTTGTACCTCTGAGTGGGTGCTTCTTGGTTTCCCTGTTAAAACATCATAGCGGGACTCATTTTCAGTCCATGTTCTCAAGCTGTCATCTCCCCTGCCTGCCCAAGAGTGGGAATGCGGCACCCTCATTGCCAATTAAACTCCAATCAGCAAACGAAGATGGAGTGAGACATCGAATTACATCCAATATCCACTCCCTAACTCAAGCCTGTCTTTGCCAGCCACAAATTAGCTTACAAATTAAGGCTCAGAAGATGGGAGAAGTCGAGTTGCCAGATAACAACCAAATAACATCCTGCCGGCGTCTTGATGTGTCGTTCCAACTTGGATCCAGCTTCCTGCCTTCTCTTGATGTGTGGAGAGTTTAGTTGACTTTTTTCTTGGTTGAGCTTCGACCATCCATTTCAATCTCCATTCGGAAGAAAGCTCGTTATTAGGACTGGTTGATGAGAACTCATCTTACTGAAGTCTCTTCCGGCTTGATCCATGTTTAGTAATGAAGATGTGGCATAGACAACCCAAACACTGTTAATTAATGAAATAAATCAAGCTGAATTATAAATGAGGAAGGTTTGATTAATTGCTTCTTTGAATCAGAGTTCCTCTTCCCTCTATTTTCTATCCCACACAGTTGGCCTCTCTGCATAGCTTGTATGCCAGTTTTTCATGCTTGTTCGTGTTGGTGAACGTGCATGTGTGTGAAAAATCCAGAAAGATCGCACTGCCTTTTTATGGTGACAGCAAAGGTTCTATAATATTATCCACTCAGATGTTTAATAATTCATACTTTTATATTGGGGGTTATCTAACACATGACAGGCAGACAGTGCGCAGCTCCTTGAGTGGTGTCTAGGGGCTCCTCTCACTGTGAAGCCAATCAGGGAGTCATCACCAAGACACCAATCCTTAGCTCATCATTTTGCCTCTTTATTTGACTCCCGTTTCCCTTGTGGAGTGTATGGGTACATGTTTGCCGTGCACACACATATGTTTCAAAAGTGTCACACATATGCACAACGGTAACATCATTTTTTGTGGACATCCTATGTGTTTGTGCAAACAAGTGTGTATATACTGTAGAAGAGTCTGTGTATGTACGCGTGCACGTGTTTGTCCCGTCTGCTGTGGTTACTGAATCGGGCCTGGTGTGGCTAATTAAAAGTAGTCTGCTTGCATTATTCATGAGGCTGTAATTATACATTCCTTTTGCTGATCCCCCGTCAGAGGCATTAAAAATAGATCTGAGTCTCTGTGCCCCACCCTCCTAGGCCCCACTCTCTCTCCGTATTTGGACTACGTCTCTCCCATCGTCTCTCTATTTATCTATCCTTATCAGTATTTCTCCATCTCCCTGTCACTGGCCTCATTGTAGCAACTTTCTGTTTTAAATTTGTTCTTTCAATCTCTCCTCATCTCGCTCATATCTGCCCGCCGTGTCTTCATTCATGTTTGCTCTGATGTTCCCGTTTGGGAGCGGGGCTGAACATTCCTCTGACAGTGTCACTCTCACTCGGCTCTGTGGCCTGAACTCCAGTCACATCAGGCTAGAAGTCAGTGTGGAATATTTTGAATCTGCGACGACATCTCTGCAGAGAGATTCAGAAGAAACGAGATACCATGGCCTCTGATCAACTTAATGGGAAGAGTTTCTCTACACAAGAGACAAAATCTCTGCCCAAAAAGTTCTCCCTGGCTTTTTAATTTTATTTGCATGTTTAATCCGCAAAATCCACAGCAGCAGAATTCAGTCTTTCTTACTCAAATGTGAGATGGCTTCAGTACAGATAAACTAGTGGATTTCTGGCACTATAGGCACTACTGGTATGTGTGCCATATGTTTCCAGCAAGTCATCAACATCCAGGAACTTTTGCTTCAGTCAAACATATGACAGCCTGAACATTCAGCCAAACATTTCTGCTGCGCAATCACGTATTAGTTACCTCTGGCAGTGAGATTTGTTTTCCTTACTGGCAGAAAAGAGTGTGTGAAGCATGCGTCTTCCACCGCGCAGGTGATGAGCTTCTGAGGACGTAGTTGTACATTTATTTACATGTTGATGAGGTTGAGGCTGAAAGGGGTGGGGATTTTGTAAGATGTGCCAATCAGAGAGCTTGTTAGATGACTAAGTGGATTGCTCAGTAGTTTCTGCCTTTGGGCAACGCTCTCAATTGTTCCCATACTTGTTTCAGAAAGTACAAAATAGATTACTGCCTTGAGGCCACACATAACTTTATTTCCCTACACCACATTTCATTCTGTTTGTGTCTGTTTGGGCTATATTATGTAAATTCAGTCATGTATTTGGAATTGGCTTCTCACAGCCATGTAACCCCTCTCCCTATAACCCAAACAGCTAAAAACAAACATACACACTTAAATACAGCACATACACATATAAACATGCACAGGGAGAATACTGAGTAGCAGTAGAAATGCCACCATGGAAGCAGTATGTTAGAAAATATGTGCCTGGATGTAAAGTATAGCTTTATGTATTTGTATGAACATAATGTGTTTTCATATGGTAATTAGATTTTTGAAAAATGTTACACTTATCAGTTACAGAGATAAATGGTGACCAGACACATTTTGTCTGGTATCTCTATCTGAGAATGCTAACACCTGCGCAACCGGTCATACATCAGTAAGTAAATTGGCTTTGAGCTGTTTTCAGGCAAAGATTGAGCTTTCTGATGGGTAAATTGATCATATCTGATCCAAAACTAATGCTGTAAAGCTATATCATTCAGGAATAATAATGGAGTGCACTCTCAGTCACTTAACAGCTAAAGCACTTAGAATCATTCTTAGAATGTATTAATGAAGTGAGAACTTGACCTGCAGGTTTAATCACTTTTGAGCAAGGCATCTAATCTTTCCCATCTCCAGAGTGCCCTATAAAGAATACATTATTTCCATATCTGTTGTCAGCAAAGTAGCACTATTATTTACTTAGATATCCCTGTTTTGTGCAGAGAGTTAACTTATAAGGAAGCTGTTGAGAAAATGTCTTGCTTCACACAGGCCAAATAAACAGTTTTTCTGTATGCGTGCGTCAGTGTGCCTCCCTCCTCGCTTCAGCACTCCAGGGGTAAACTGCTCTTCCTGCTTTTGAAGCTGTTCTGTTGGTCTGGGCCTCTTTTGTTACTGATGTTGTTGCTGTGGCTTTGGCTGGTAGGGTTTAGAGGGTTGCAGGGGAATTCAGGCTGGGTAGACTAACGTCACGGCTGACTGAAAATGCAAAAAGAGCGAAAAAGGAGGTGGAGGAATGGAGGAGATAGAGAGATTTAGTGAATGAGGAGGGAGGAAAGAAGCGGTGGGAGAGAGACAGACGTAGAGAGCGCTTTCATTGAGCAGTGAGTGAGCGTTGTTTGATCTTCGACACCCTGTCTCCCTCCTGCACAGTATGACTCAACAGCTTTCTGCTGGTGTATTCCCTCTCTTTCTCTCTTTGTTTCTGGATATATGAGAGGATGATAGAGAGAAGGGGAGATAAACGAGTCAGGAACACAGAGGGTAAAGAAGCAATGAGGGCAAAATTGGGCAGGAGCTGAGAAACGAGAGAAAGACAAATATGTGGAGTAACTACACAACAAAACTGAAGGGAGAGGAAACAGAAGCTGATTGGAAACAGAGAAATAGTTGACAAAAGCAGAGATTTTGTGTCAAGGATTCACTATGTTGCATATCTGCATAGTCCTGTGCTTCATATAAATCCTGGTTTTATAGAGCATGTTCTATAGTAATGAAATCAGGACTAAGATTAAACCAAATCGATAAACCAACATATCCAAATATAATAGATTTGTATCCTGAGTTGAAAACAGTGGCTGGGTTTGTTCCTTTCTTGCCATTCTGCTTTGGTAAATAAATTAATATAGATTTTACAATACAAATACTATATATTTTGTTGAGATTCACTACATTAATCTTATCTTATAATTGCACACACTTTATGAATATGCTCATTTGTCATAACAATTTGTGTTTAGTACTTTGTCACTACCAGTACATCCAAACTGTAATGAAGAATGTACTGTCTAGCAACAAAGAAAACATGTATTTCTATTGTAGTCACCACCCACACATCTGACATTACAGAAAGCCTGTATTTAGTGTAGTAGTGGATGTAGAGGCAGAAAAACTATGAGCATAATTTCATTTGACTGTGAAACATTCCTGCTTATTAAATCTATGTGTGCTTGTATTTATGTGAATATCAGATAGAGAAAAGGAGAGTGTAAAGAACTATGGTGGTTGATAATAGGTCTTCAACTCCTGTCCTATGCCCTGGTGGAGGGGATTCCCACGCCCTGCTGCAGGGGCTTTCTATATAGCCAGAAGAATCTGGAGGAATAAGCCCAAGTAACACATTGTGTTTCCTTTCAAACACTGATCCCAGGGCAGAGCTGTAGCCTCCACATAGAGCATTCAGGGTTAGAGAGCAGAAGTGGAAAGCAGCTCACAGATCTGTGCCTAAGGGCAACGAGCTTCTCAGAGCCAGCGCCTCAGGGAGAGAAAGCTAAGCCAGCATAAGCTACTACCATCTGCCAGCATTGGCTTAGGGCTTCTGAAAGATCAAGTTTGAAAGTGAGAGAGGTGCGCAAGTGGTGACATCTCTTTTTCATCCTTTGCTCTCCTCTCCTCGTAGGTGCTTCCAGATGGAAACTAAGCTATCCAGTAATGATCTTTAACTTTAACCGGCTCTCCTTCGTTCCTTCTTGGTGACTCAGATCGATGGCAGGAGAAATCAGGCTCACAGTCAGGGTCCTTCTCCTCTCCTGCCTGCTCCTCCCTGCCCGATGATAAATCGACCACTGATCAGCGTGCTGTGGAAGCTCTGTGGAAACTCTCTCTCAGGTTATCACAGAGGGAGACAAGGTTTCTCTCACTGGGAGTAGGGGTTACCTGAATACTCTGCCAGGCTAAACAGCTTTAAGGCGAGGCGGAGGAAGGCAAACATAAACATGCCAATGAAGGCCCACAGGGAACTCCCATAACCAGTCAATGGATTGATTTAAAGTTTTATACACAGCTTTCACTTTATAGTCTACTAAAGCTCATTCCGATCAACTGCCCCATTACAAAATCTTTTGGAACCCCAAAGAGTTGTAGATAATTCTTTAAACTTGGAGCACTTATTGACATCTTTTATAGAATAAAATAATGACAAGTAAGAATTTCCTGAACCACTAAACACCACTCTGTTACTTAACTTACGTGTGAGTTGGGGATAGAGTGTGGCTTTCACTCACCCCTTCCCCTTGACTAAATGCCATATGTAAATGTGTCAGGTTGGTCAAAAACACTAAACAAAAGTGCTTGCCATTTAAATCTTTGGCAGCTTTGCTCAAAAAGTTCAAATATAGGCACTCGTAATTAATATAACCTGACACCTGTTAGAAATGTTCAGATGTTCAGGACAGATGTCAGCAAGTTCAGCTGTGGTATCATGAAATACAATCACTTATGAAGAGACTCATTACCAAATCAGTGCTAGCACATGGGTCATTGATGAAGAGCAGAAGACGAACAGCCAGAATGTTTTTTTAGTTTTTGAAAAACTGTTGATTAGTAACATTTTCACAACTATGACAGAGTTACTACACTGTCATAGTTTTTTAGCTTTTGTTTCTTCTTTTTATTACATGGACTCTTGTCATTTCTGACTCTCAGTTCTCTAGCCCTTTTGTGCTAAATGACCATCTCTGCGGACACAATCAACTCAGCTTTTAGCGGGGAAATGATTGAAACCATGACTTGGAACCAAAGCAGCAGCACAACGCTGCGGCAAAACGCTACTCAGCTCTGATGCTCACTGAGCATGGGACCAAACTTCTCATTCTGTGTCTTCCTCCAGCAGTCCCTCCACATTAGATCATTAATCACAGAACGGCATGGAAAGCAAAGACTGCAGACCCATGATGGAGGCCTGGGGTCAGTCAATGGTGGCCTCTCCAGCTCATAAGTCCCTGGCCGGTGTCATTATTCTGACATTGTGAAGGCGAGGGCTTTTGATGCTATTGATTTGGTAGGAGGGTGAAGGAGAGGAGAGATCGATGCACTTGCTGATTCAGTGGCATTGCAAACTCTGGTCAGCTGCACAGCCGGCTTTTGTCCATATGTGTGTTAATGAAAAGTATAGTGGGCAGTATGTGACAAAACCATTTTGCATGTGTCTCCCTGGTCCAGTTAATAAATTACATATGAGACACTTAATCACAACACAGTGCTGTCCTTACACGTGTACAAAGATACTAGCTGTAGGTATATACATGCATGTCCATAAACACACGATTGCAATCGTTTTTATAGTTTCTTTTTGAGTAACAGTCCAATGCAACTACAAGAGATCAAATTAAAATAAAATGTAATCCATATGCCCACATTTGCACAGACACTGGCAGCTACAGTGGCCCATGTGAGACTGTGATGCTTTGTGCTTTCAGTCAAAGCCTTAAGTTTGAAGGTATGTTTCGAAGACAGCCTATCTACTCTACGCCCAGCCAGATCCAGACAAAACCCTGGTGTCTTCCAGGGCATCTCCTGAACACCCCTCCCCCCAGTCTCACCACTCCATGTTCAGCTCAGCCTATTCCCCCAGAGCTGAGGGGGTTTCCTCTGGGGTATCGTCACAGACAGGTCAAAGGTGCACAGGGAGACAGCAAACAGCTGTGGGCATGGGTGGGAACACCCGCACATGCTGACATGGTCTAGCTTGTTATAGGTTCTATTGATGGAAATATATCTCGATGCCTAAATTTGATATAAATTACAACCACTTTTAGGGATGGCAATGTCTATCAGTCCACCACTTTGGTCCAGGCTGAAATATCTCAATTACTGGATGGATTGGCATGACATTCTGTACATACATTCAAGGGGCCCCCAGAGGATGAAGCCTACTGATTTTGGTAATCTACATTTAGCACCATCAGTATGACATTCTTTGCCTTTGATGAAACTTGAAAACTATTGGTTGGATCGCCATGAAGCTTGGTTATTTCTTGACTTTTCATCTAGCACCATTATCTGGTTTCAACATTTCAATTTATCAGATTCTTTGGATTTCTAACTAAATTCTTGCTAAGCTAACAACATTCCCATCAGCTCCGGCTGTACTAATGTTAGCATGCTTACGTACACACTGAAGATGGTGCCATGTCACCATGGCTTAACGTCAGCACGTTATTGTTACCATAATAAAAGCATATTTTGTGGGTTTGAGTATTTACAAGTTTACAGTAAGGTAAACACAGGTTACAGGGCACAGATTTTATACTTAGTAGTTTCACTGTGTTGACACCTATTGACATTCAGGAAAAACCTTTCTCTTGGATGATCCATCAGGTGGGTTTGTGGGAAAAATAGTTTGTGTTTTTTAGGGAGTCATGATCTCCTGGACACCACATTTGCTTGCTATTGTTTCTCCAACAGTGACTAAAAACACTAACATGATGATAATTTGCAGCAAAAAAAGACAAATAGGCATTGATGTGTGCCAGTGGAGTTAACTTTTATCTGTCGCTGGCACATTTAAGCTTGTAAGTTGAATGTGTTTTGCCATGACCAATAGCTCTATTGTTGTTTTAAGTCACATTTTTTATGTGTCTGGTATAAACGAGGCTTATGTCTTATGTCCCCTTGTATTATGTACTAAATTTCCTTGTAAGAGTTAATTTCAACCCACACACAAAGTGGTTGTAAAATCATAATGTGTTGTCTGCCTGTGCACATTTCCCTGTTGCTAATGCGCCCTCTGCTCACAAAAACACAGGCATTGGAGGAAGATGGATAGTGAGGCAAATAATCCAGTTAACTTATCACGTGTTTGCAGGCAGATATTTTCTCTTTAATGTGTTTATCATGACTTATGAGCTTCTCTATAGCAGTCATTAACATATGATTACCATCACAAGGCTAATGAGTTTGTCGGTTGTTCCCCCTCCTGCTCAACTACTTCATCCCCTTTTCTACATCTTTCTGCATATTTTATCTTCCTCTTTTTCCCTTCCCATCTCTTTCCCGCGCTCTCTCTATCACTCTCATGCTCTCTTTCTCTCATTCTCTCTCTCTCTGTCACGCCTCCTCTCCTCCATGTGTCTCCACTCTCGGCCCCCGCAGCCCCTCAAGTCCCAAGCCAGAGCCTCACACCCACACAATGCTCTCCATTATTGCTTAATTATCTGTGGCCTGTCATTTGAATAATGTGCTATCCCTGATTCTTGATCGTTTTTACTTTTTCCCTTCATCTTTCACATGCTCTTTTCCATTTCCATTTTCTTTTCTTTCTCCTTCTCTATCTCCCTCTGCTGCTTCCCTTCCTCCATCACTTTCTCCATCCCTGACGTTTTTGTGGTGTCAGAAGACTTTTTTCTGCTTTCCTACTTTTCACCTCTTTCTCAGAGCCCATTGACTCTCCTCTTCTGCTGGTTTATATAGAAATCAAACTGTGAGACAGACAGTGGGAGAGTGAGCCAGGAGCCCACCTAATTCTGGTTCATGCCAGCCAGTACGTTTGATGCAGGCCATTACTTCTCTCCATCAATGTGCTTCTTATAATAACTGCATCATTTCTGTCCAAGGCACAATATAGTACACATTTATTAACTTAATTCTGCCATCTTCCTCTCTGCCAACCCGAGAGTGGCAAAGAAGCAAAGCCTTCACATTATTCCACTTCGGTCTTTCTGTAAGTTATGTGTGAAAGCCAATAGAGAGCTCAAATGCTGTAGTTTACAAAGTTAAAAATAATCTTCTGTCATCTCCAAATCCCTTCAGCACCACAGGGCCATTGGGGAAATCAATAATAGAGAGCTGACATTTGTTTGTGTATGGGTTTGTGTTTGTTTCAGTTTGTTAGTAATCTATCTGATGCAAACATTTAATGTGTGCGCTGCTTTGTGGTCCCTGGCAGAAAACGGATTGGTGCTGTCGTCATGGCTCCCCTGTATCAAATACACACAAACAAAACACTTTGTTCCACTGTAACTGCACACTCATTGGGGTATCCCTGCTTGTTGTTTCTACACTCCTTGTGCCTGATCCCTTAACTAAGGGATACCCCACACTGCTTTTCAAAGCAGTGTATATGGTTTTGTGATTCTGTTGCAAATCACAGGATTTATCATGTGTGAGTTTTGATGATGAAAGTTTGAATACCAATAGAACTGACTGGTATGACTTTTGGATTGAGAACTAAAGGGTAGTGTTTTCTGCTGGGTTGTTGGAACGCAACATCCTAATCTACCCTCCTACAGTTTGGTGCGTTGTTGCTTCATTCTTGTCATTTTTGAGCCCAGCTCAATCATAAGTCCCATTCAACAGCTGACCTCTGGCTTTGTAATGTCTCTGTTTGTTACCGCTATCTTTTTTTTATGGTCTATTTGAGCTAACTCAACATGACTGTACCACAGCAGCTCAGTACATTATGGGAATCAATAACACAAATGGCCCACTCCTTAATGCCTTTATGACTCAAATAAACCCCTGAGGGCAGTTTATTTAAGAGACTGTCTATACTTCAAAAGTCATTATCAGCGTTCTGTATGAGGTCATGAGCGATTTCACACCAGCCCGGTCAATGCCAAAAAACACTTAATTTTCAACAGTCCATTTTAAATGTTCCCACATAATGTGCTTAATTATGCATCAGTTGCTTTCTTGGTGTCATTGCAACACACATTGTCTTGCTATTAGTCTGAAGCGTCATCTACGACGTGTTTGACACATTTGACCTAATAAAGTATGTTATCCCTGTTTGTTTTTGCAGGTTTGGTGAAGCTCGGAGTCCACTGTGTAACATGCCAGAAAGTTGCCATAAAGATTGTCAACCGTGAGAAACTCAGTGAGTCAGTACTAATGAAGGTATGTTTACAGCTTTCAATCCTTTCAGCGGCTTTCAGATTTACAGTTGGTGGTGTTGTAGTAGTTAGTTTTTACTCTGCAAACCTCTCTGTCTCTTCTTCTGAAGATAATTTCTGTTTTTCGTTTACTTAAATCTTTACATGTATATGTGTGTGAAGAAGGTTTCAAAGGGCCTTTATTTCGCAGTTTTCAACAGTGTCCCTGTTCAAGTCTGGCTTGGGATCATTGTTGAACATCATTCCTCTCTCTCTCTACCCAAAATCAGTTGACTGAAGCAACTGACTGAGTAGTGATGTCCTTGAAAGAGCCACCTCTTTGACACATAAAATATGGGCTGACTGCCAGCCAGCATTTCAAACGTCCAAAGTACAAGAAGTGGACTGCTTGAGTGGATTTACATTTTTTACATGAATCAATGGCTGATCTTGCAAAAATGTCTGAATATGAGTGATTTAAATCATAATAAGCCTTATGAAGAGTGGAATCACAGGCTGTTAATGCCAATGGGTCTTTGAAGGAGCTCATTTTCATCCATTTCAAATGTTCAACTGAAGGAGTCAGCTGTTTGACTCTCCTGCCAGGAGTCAGAGCCTCTGAGAAATGCTGGTGTAACACAACAATAAAGCATGGTTCTGCAACCATGATTACTATACCCACACTCCGAAATGCTTTAAAATATTTTGGGTAAAACACTCCTATTTATAATTTTGCTGCACAGCCTCTTTTTGAAGGATACATTAAGGATTGTTTTTCTTTTCTTATTATGTCCCAGAGCTCCTACTGGGCAGCACTGATCAGTGCCCGCTCAAAATTGGCATGCTGCAAAATTGGCCCTTGTGTTGATGGAATAGTTGTAACGAAACTGAACAGAGTAGGAAGATGGAGGACAACAAGATGCTACAACCTGAAAATTGTCTTTCACAGGACACATGCAGGGAGGAGTGCCTACTGTAATTGTTTGCTTATGAGCTGGAAAGCAGGAACCGGGTGGGTTTGCTCACAGTACAGGTAATTTGTAAATAGAAAATGCTTGTTTTGCATCACTTCTGCAGCAGCATCATTAGGCTTCAGATGAAAAGCTCTCTGTGCTCTGATATTGCTGTTTGATAAACAGTCAGCATTAATCAGCTTCTTGCTGTGTCAGTGTCTCCCTGACTTTTTCTCACTCATTGCCGTCTTGCTCAGGAAGTCGCTCTCTCTCTATCTCTTATTCGGCTCAACCTGCAGTCTAATATTTTCACGAGGAAAAGTAAAGGTCATTTCTGTTGCCTCAGCACTGACATAAGTGTTATTAGTTGTAGCAGAAGTAGTTGCTAGAACCATTTTAACATGACGTGACAGCAGACAGAAAGGTAGCAGGATAATGTCTCAACCCAGGTGTTTCACATTGTGCTGTCGTGCAGAGGAAAATTATAGTAACAGATGCCAAACACTGACAGGTTTCCGACAGGACCAAGGCTTTTGCTGAAGCTGCAGTTCAGAGCCAATTACTGAACTCAGCCATTGTCACACTTCTCTCAACTGCTGGCCCCTGGTGTGTCTGTGTACCAGCAGGTGTGTGTTCATATATGTGACAGTAGACATTTAATTTTAAAGTGTGTCTTGTAGGTTTAGGAGTAAATTGTTACCACCATTATTATAAGTAAATCAGTCTTTCAAAATGAATGCAGAATTTAGTTTTATTTTCATTTTCACATTGTGTGTGTGTGTGCATGATTTTAGCTAGTCTGGGTGTACATTGTGATGAGTAGTGCTTGTATGGAAATAGTATGTGCAATCTAATTGATGTACTGTAAACATGCACAATTATAATTCAAAGCCTCTGTGCAAATGTAAATTATGAGGCATGACCCATTAGACCACATTATTGGTGAGGTCATTTATAAAGTTCCCTCTAGTTGTGGGACACACTTTACATAACATTGGTCTCAGGTTACAAATCCCCCGCCCCTTCTGAGGTTCCTACTGTGGCTGGACAGGTGCTTTATGACTCAAATCTAGCCACTTTCCTATATTCCCATTGTGTTCACTCCAGTGTTATGTGTGTTCTCTAGCCTGCCTGTCAAACTGTCAGAGTGATCGGGCTGCACTCTAATGCAAGGCTCACACTGTGAAATGTCACCTTTTAATATGCTAATGCCTTGGGTCCCCATGGTGCCATTAGGGGAGAATCTGGCTCTCCTGGACAGATGCACGTGTGTGTGTGTGTGTGTGTGTGCGTGTGTGCATGTGTGCGTGCATGCGTGCGTGCGTGCGTGCACGTGATGACACATATATGCATGCGTACACACAACGATACACACATACAGACGATACACACACATATTCATATGTATGTATGCGCACGTACACATCCTCCATGACGCACGTCATCCCCCCACGTCTGTCCTTCCCCTGACTGGCCTTGGGAGTCAGGGGTCTGTGGAGATGAGGAGACGGGTTGAATTAATTGTCTCAGAATATCTGGCAGAGAGGTCTTTTCTCTACTCACTGTGTGTTGAACTTTGTATAACTAATGTTGGACTCTTTAGTCCACAGGCTATGACACTATGGACCAGAAAGACATTGAATTGTCTTGGATAATGAATTCATCTATGAACTTTATGTCAGTTTGTTACCAGGGAATGAGCCTTGACTACTTCAAAGAGCAAGTGCTAACAAATGTTTTTTTTTTCTAAGCAGAAAAGCTAACAGTGGAGTTAGTTGAATAGTAATAAGAGTCCATCAGTGGGAAGTGGCTGCCTGTCATATTTCAAATGATGAGAAAGAAACAGACTACAGAGAATACACGGTAGGTGCACACATGACAGTATGTCAGCAGTCATTGGCACTGAGGCCAAACACAATGGAGTGTGGCGATTCGCTACAAAGAGAAGCCCAGAACCAACACTGTATGTGTGAGCCAGACTGTGTGTGTGTGTGTATCTCGAGGGAGTAGTTAACATTTCTGAAACTCAGCCAGCCCTCTCTCTCTCTGTCGCTGCCATGTCTCTGTGCCATGGGACTGTGGGGTTGAGAGAGAGAGAGAGAGAGGGAGGGAGGGCAAAAGAGAGCAAGGCTCAGGAGAGAGAGATGGACATGCTGTGAGAAACCCTGCTGAGACAAGATAACACAGACACCTTACTAGGTACACCTTGTCTCTACTCACATTTCCTGTCAGCAGTGAGTGTGTTTTGTTCTTGAACTATTAATGTGACATTCACACATATGGTATGGCCAAATCATTGCCATACATATGATCTCAAAGAAGAATGAGATTGAAATAATGATATGTAGATATAATTAAGAAAAAACGTCTTTTAACACACTTCCACCAGGAAAAGTTCAAAGTTTAGGGTGAGCCATAGAACATCTATTCCTAACATGTCCCTGCCTATTGTGATCCTGGGATTTGATATAAAATGGAGCTGCATGTATGCATGCACAAAAATAAACCTAATTTAAATTAACACAACAATGTGACAACTCTTTAATTGCTGGCATCAGGAGAATTCTGGGATATGAAACTGGGTCACAAGCCATAGTGATTTAAGATTTATGATACCAGTCTTTTGGTACCAATACCAAAATAATAGTTTTGTAATATTTTTCTAAATCATTCATTGAAAAATATAAGACAGATTTCTAAATGTCTAAACACAATAATAAAATAGAACTAAAACTGACAACTTCAGTATTTAAACTAGGAACTGTTTCATCAATGAAAACAAGATTACAAATCTGATCCCCAAAAAAGTGATGAGGATGTATTTCTAATTTGAATGCAACCTGTGTCAAGTTCCCTTCACTTTTCTTCTTGGCATCTGCTTAAACTTGAAAAGCATTTGGATGATCACAGAGGACACATGAACCAACTCAATTCTTCTTTGGTGTCTTTATTTGAAGTAGATTATCAGTTGAACAAATTTGTTTGTTCAATTCATCAAGTACTTCAGTTAGATTCAGTTAGCTGAGTTAGGTTGATAAAAGAACAGAAATAAAGCAAACATCAATATCTCATCCACACCAATCCGATAAATAGAAATCTCTATTACAAAAATAAGTAGATATCAATATATTGTTTTATTCATATTATCAAAATAGCAGCAGATACATTTATTCACTAAATTTACCATATTTAGAATTATCAATATATAAGTAAATAGCAGTGGACAGCAATTACTTTTGCTTAATATATAAATGAGGTATTTCAAATGACCAGTTCCAGCTCCATCCAGCTTCTTTGAGAGGTGATTCAAGCACTTCTAAGGCACTCAAGCCCTTTAACCATAAATGTCAGAAGACACCAGACTAATATAACAGTCATTTCATTCCAAACATTGAAGACTTTGTACAAACCTGCACTGTCCACAAGGATCAACAGATTGTTTGCCATAACTCAAACCCCACGCAGTGTAATACAATGAAGCACAAACATTTGTCTTCACAGTGATTCAATGTATCCGAGTTATGTCGACGCCACAGTTAATCGTCCACGGATCAGATCGTGTAACACACAAACACAACAAGCACTACACACATTAACTAACACTGTATCAGAATAAAAATGTTTGACCAGTAGCTTCCCTGTGGATCCAACACGCCGAAGCACTTCCAAAACTCGGACAAAACTCTATACTTCCATTATCTGAGCATGCCAAGTGGTGACGTCACTCGTGATTCACCTGTGCACTCTCCCGACACACAATCACAATACGATCATATATTTTACATATTATTATATATTACCTAAGTGTTATATTTTGGTTTGACTTGACTGACTTCACAATGTGACTCACCTTTGTAGTACTGCTTGTAATGTTGATTTAGTTACTTTCATTTATTAAATGCTTATAGGATTTTGTATTTCCCCTGCACATAGTGTACACTGATACGTCTAGGCCTGATGAGCATACTGTAGTGCAATTCCCCAGTACATTTGAAAGCCATGAGTCTGTTATTGCAATGCTCCCAAGCACCTAAAACTGATGGTAAAATTGATGATAATGGAAAAATCTGACACTGAGTAGAAACTTGCCACTTTAGTATATGGTCTGGTGAGTTTTCCCTGAGAGCAGGGAATTCACTGTACCATATTTCATACCCTATTACCTATCATTATGCTGAGTGGAGCAACTTCTTTTAATCCGCAGTTTACTCCCGGGGTGAGTTAAATTGTTGCTAGCCGCTAGCACTAACAGCTAGCAGAAGGAGAAGGGTATCTTTAGCATGCAGCAGTTGGTAGTTGCTGCTGATGCTTGCTCTGTTTCTCCCTCTGAGCCAGTGAGCTGGTGGCGGCTGCTGCTGTTGGGATAAGGACAACTAATTAGCCGGAGTGACTCTCTCTCCTCCTGAAGCAGCACAACTTCAAAGTCACTCTACAGTCCCCAAGCCCAAAGAGAGAAAGGAGGAGAGGGAGAGAAGGGATGGAGTGCAGGATGAAGAGAGATAGAGGGGAGGGAAAAGTGTGTGTGTGTGTGTGTGTGTGGGGAGGGTTAGAAAGGGTTGTGAACGTGAAGTTAGAACACTTTGGGATGGATGACTTGTGAAGTATATATATCTCTACACAGCTACACTGTTTTTGATGGTGTTTGTAGTGCGGTGAGGTTACTTGTGGTTTTCTGACTCTGTCCTTGATGTCAGTCACAACATTGCAGCTAAGAAGTGTGTGTGTATGAGAGAGAGAGAGAGAGAGAGAGAGAGAGAGAGAGAGAGACAGAGAGTTTGGAGATGGAGACGGAGACATCTGCGGGTATAATTGCCCCCTGATAGAAATAATTGAAGCGCAATGTGAAGGACGCTGCACGGAAGAGCTGAGAACAAGGCAGTGCTACAGCCAGGGTAGACCACTGCATTACCTAAGATGACCTGAAATATAAGGACATGGATGAGTAGGAAAACAAGTTCCATACTGTTTGAATATGCGATTTCTTGTCCATGAATAAGGACGTTTTGCATCTTCTATGGTAATCTGTACAATCTGTACATCTCTATCTGCCACATTTCATTCGGGGTGACTGTATGACACAGTGGTGTCCACATTTTAAATGCACAGCAACTTAAATAACAATTTAGGACTAAAGAGTCTGAGAAAAGCAAGGAATAAAGGTGGAGTACACCAGCCGAAAGAGATTGTGGTGGGCGGGTGAGGAGCAGAATGCCATGGCCACAGATGAATCACACATGGTCTAATCTTGTTATCCCGACACCTCGCTGACAGCACTGCAGCTTTCTTTCTCTGCCATCTCTACTCTTCCCTCCTAATGATTATAGATTGGCCATTCTCTCCCATCTCTGTTGTGCCGCGAGTGGGTTGGATATAGAAATGCCTCCAACACGCACAAGTCGTCTTTAACATCATGTTGTGTGCATGTGTGTTTGTGTGTACGTGTCTGCGCACCTGCAGAGACAATGGATACACCCCTTAAAATGAATGGGTTTCATATGTTGTGCCCCTGTGCGTTGATCCATCAGCTTTATTTGGTGCTGAGCCAGAAGTCAGAGCTTAGCACACAGTTTGATCTTAACAGGCTCGCTGCACAGAAAGACAGAACTACATACTCTGTTTCTCTACTTTTGGCAGCTTATTTCGCAAATTTCTGCCTGTTGATCTATGTTTGCATTCAAATGCTGCATGAATTTACATTTTTGCAAAAAAAAACAAAAATTCAAGAAGTATAGTTGCATTCTTTAATCAAATATGTAGATTATATATCACAGAGCCAAACCGTGAGAAAGTATATTTTCAAAGCCTTACGAAGCCCTTTACTTTTCAATATGAAGGTCCCTCAGTATTCTACATCCTAATTTGGTTACCAATCACCACTCCCAAATGTTGTGGGATTGTGAAGAAATGTCAGCCTTGAGCCCTTCCTGGGTCACATTATGTTCCATGCTAAACACCATTGACTGAAGACACCAAACATTGAGTTTTACACAGTTCTGCCTGGTAGTTTGGGATCTAATACATCATGGAGAGACGTGTAAAGCCGTTAGTGCTGCTGCTCACCGTGGTGACAAAGCTCATCAAACACACGCAGTGCTGTTTGACTGATTTTACCTCTCATGTCTTATCGAGATAAAACAGAGATGGAGTGCAGACAAAATAATGAAATGGAGGATAGCAGAACACAAGATGTAGCGGGATCCCCCATCGAGCCCGACAGGAGACAGACAGACGTCTAAACCGATTGCATTTGTTTCTCCTCTTCAAAGGCCACTATGTTGTCAGATAGATGAGAAAGCCTTCTTTGCTTTTTTTGTTGTTGCTTTGTTTTTTTTTACTTTCCTTTTGTGAGCAAGGAAATCCAATTCTTCTAACCCTTAAGTGGAGTGATGCTTTCATGGGGAGATCAGAAAAGTTCCCCTTTTAAAGTTTAGTTTTATTTTCATGCCTTTGTTTATTTCTTTGTTTTGAACTGGGATTTCTTATCTCTTTATGTTACCTGTGGACCCACTGAAGTGTATTTTGTCTGTGCTTCTTCTCACCCACTGGGTATTTTGATCATCTTTTATCTGTCTTGTTTGAGTAGGGACGGGTAATTGAATAGGTACATCATGTTCCCTTGAGAGGAAAAATGTACTATATTTTAACTTCCAAATCAGTCTTTTAATATCATGCTGCTTCCATTTAAAGACACAAACTTGTGCCCCTCATCTCAACATGATGCCTATCAGTGTGGTTGTCAGTGTTTTTATTCTACTGTATATTGGCCTGCTCCCCGGCTTAATGTGAGATATGAACCTGCAGCACATTGCCCTTGTTTTCACTAACACTGGAAAATGCACAAATATTTATAAAGTAGCTTTGAAGAACAGTCTTAGTTCTATCATTTAGTCGTGTCTGTGTGTTTGTTTGTGTGTGTGTGTGTGTGTGTGTGTGCTTGTGTGTGCGTGCAATGCTGTATGTGACACTGTAGCACAACTTTGCAGTAGTATAACTGATGGACAATGAAGTATGTCACAGTTTGTGACAACTGTCATCTCGCAGGCAACAGCATTGCTGTGATATGTCTATTCATATACCATGCCATCATTGTAACTGCCACTGTGTGTCTGTGTGTGTGTGTGTGTGTGCATGCATGTGTCTCTGTGTGCAAGCCATGAGTGACAGCTCCATGACCATTGTCTAGTAGACAGAGTCAATAAACACACACACACACACACACACACACACACACACGGGGTGTGTGTATGTGTGGTTCTGTCTGTCCTCTTGCAGGATTTGGTTTGTAATAGTCTCACATCAGACAGGCTTTTTAATGCTTATGAGATGAGCACACACCTGATAATGATGCCCAAAAACCATCTGTCATTTACAAACACCTTACATGGTTCACACGTATTTCATGCACTGATCTCACAGTGTAAAGTAGAATACCAGGTGCAAAGCACACCTCAATATATTTTTACTTGTATAAAACTGACATTGCATATATGTTTTGCTATTCTGTTGCTGTGAAGAAGAATGTATATCATCACATTAATAAGTTACTTTGTTGAAATTGCTGTGTAATGGTAGTAATGATTTAAGTAGAGTGTCACCTCGCTACCACTAGTGGGGTGAATACCAACACTACTACTACTACGACGTATCTTCTGACTGGAACAACGACTGGAAAGTAAATGGTTATGGTAAAGGGATATGCATGTACTCACAGAACTAGAGTTACATCCATGTAACACCGCTGTATTCAACACTTCTTTATCTTTATCTCTTGATTATGCTGTTAACTAACTTCCACAAGGCATGAATATTGTGCACAGGCTAATGAATCTGGCATAAATTTACCAATTTAAGCTGATGCAAATAAACAGGAAAATTAGCTCAGACTTGGCGGTGTTAATGAGTTTGGGACAGATCCTTATGTATATTTAGGCTTTTGCGGTCAATGTGTTGAACATCTGAAGCAAGACACTTTTAACTTAATCAGCTCCTTCATCTACATCCCTGTGGGGATTGTTTGCTAATGACTCTGTTGTGCTAATACAATCTCAAGAACATGCGCTCTCTCGCCTTTTCTCACTCACTCACACGCTGTACATGCCCACAAAGCACAAACACATTCATGCAAATACATAAAGGCACTGTATATGCTTTGCCTGTGGTTTGCCACACTTAAGTTTTAGTAAGTTAGGTATCATACACAGTACCATCAGAGCACAAGAGTTTGCCTTTTATGTAAGTCATGCTCAGTGTAAGACCTAATTAACTGCAGAAGCTGAAAGAACTCCCTGATAACATTATTAGAGCTATTTTGAACTTATTTACAAAGTTTCGAACTAATTTGGGTTATTTCAGTTGACCAGTTTTACCTGCTGACCTGCTGTCTGTCCAGTATTGACTCCTCTGCCTGGCTAATTATTGACGAGGCTCGTGTCAATGAATGGGCCATGTATTCATATGTGGAGATAATTAGTTGAGCGAGTAAATCACTGCTAGCTCATCATTACTGTCCACCTTAGTAACTGCACTAAATACTCTTCCTTACGAACTGTCTTTGTTTGGGTTGTTTTCACATAACTTCACATTTACCAAAACCAGCATCAGTGTTCATGTAGGTGCTTGTCTTGTATTTTACCTTATAACCAATCTTATAACACAATTTTACTGCACTTTGTGTCTACTTTAGATGCCTTTGTTAAGCATAAAGTGATGCTTAACAACGTCTTTCTCAATGCACATTTTCTTCAATCCTTTCTTTAATGTTTTTTAAAGGAGTGTTCTGGTATACAGTAAGGTAGTTAAAATGTAGTTAAAATGTTTATTCAAGTTTATGTGTCAGGTACTTTTTCATTTTATTGACTTTATTACCCCTTTCTATAAAACAGAACCCCACCACCCCACCCTTACTCATGCATATTACAGGCATAGCTGGACTGTGCATGACATGCTGCCCATATTGTGATACCGTATGTATTGTCTAAAGGGACAGTGCCCACAAAATGCAACCAGACATTCATCTACAGTCAAGTGTTGACCTGGATTGTAAAGAAAGGGTAACCACTGGACCATTTTGCCCCATACATCCTTTATCAGCCCTGCCTTGTTTCTCTGTCATCAAAGCATATGACATGGGAGAAACCATGTAATGTATCACATTCGCAGCACTTCATTAGCAACATTCCATTTTTGGAAGCTAACGTGTTCACTCTTGGTGGCTAAGAGAGAATCTGCTTGTGGTTGAGAGACAACAGGAGCCTTAACCCCATAGGGTGTCCTTCTCATCAGAGGAGGATGTCTCATAATCACGGTCCACCTCAATATTGTCCTCAGTCTCACACAGTTCATTGTCAAAGAGCTGCAACAAAACCTGAAAGAAAACCTTTGTTGAGAAAGTGCACAAAGAGACATGGTTTAGAAGACTGCTGTGCAAGCTTTTACATGTTTGCCCCAACCCATGTTGTTGGAACTAACAGGGCTTCAGGAACACAGATGCGTGCAAAATGTGTACTGGACACTGAAAACATATCATTATGAAAAAAAGGCATTAAAGTCATGGAAAAGTCACTAAATTTGAACCAAAACAAAAAATGACACATTGTTTCTATAAAGTATAGTATATTGTATGGTAATTGTATATATTGTATTTTACTTTGAATGTACTGTATTTGATAATGTACAGAGAAAAACAGTTTCTAGAGTTAATGCTCTTCTCGATTCTGCCTTTGGCACTGATGTACTTACTTATAGCACTTGTGATTCATCTCTAGCCCTTGCAAGTTTGACGAGACATCTTGTTGTTATCGATCATGGTTCTATGCACTTTATGTAAAGCTCTTATTTGGAAGTCACTTTGGATAAAAGCGTCTGCTAAATGTAATGTAATAACAGGAGGATTAATCCACATTTCACATCTCCACACAATCCAAGGTCACCTTACCACCTTATGAAATATCCCTTGCTTGGGGAGTGAGTGACGAAATGGAGGAGTTGACAAAAAGACACTGCAGACGGCCAACACTAAAACATGTCTGCCAAATGGATCCACTGCCTGCCGATCACTGATAAATCACTCATCCTTTGGATGGTTGTTGCACAAACACATGCACAGCCATCCACATACTCTTATACACACATACACACACCTTTTACCCCATCTCCAGTCTGTCCCCCTCCATCCCACACATCTGCCCATGCAGTAGGTCTGAAGAGGTTTATGATTATACCCTTTAACCTCAGGGTGTGAAGGACCTCTGCCATTAGGCTCTATTACGACCAAGGTTATCCAGGGACATGTCTGTTAGTGTGAAATGATGTGACCTGCCACTGGTCTAAGTGGCAGCTTGATGGATCTGTCAGTAGCACAGGCACACATCAAATACCTGATTAGAGAGATGGAATGAGAGAAAAACAGAATAAATGAAGGATAGGAGAGAAGGAAAAAGAGGAGAAGTGTCAGCATTGGTCTTGGGTGGGAAGGGGTAATGAGTAAGATTTGAAAAGGTGGGAGATGGATAGGATAGGATAGGAAGGATAAGGAGTAGTGAGCTAGCAGAGACTATGTCCATATCGATTAACATGTCTCTGGCATTGATCAAACTCCCCTGTCTAGGGAATTTACCTCCTCTTCACAAAGGATGACTGATACAATGATTATCAGAAAAACCTGCTGCGCTGACTGTGTATCCATGTGTGTTTGCGTATGCGACATGTACACATGCGTTTGTGTATTTGTGAAGGTCCACAGGGTGGAGGGAAAAGCGATAAACAGAAAGATGAAAGTAAGAGGGAGATTATTTTTTTTCTCAGTTCAACGACTTTGACTCAAATGGAATCATACAAATATGATTTTATTTTGTTTTTTTTTTTTGCTCTCAGTGGGGACTAGCTCAGTAGTGGGAGATAACAAAACTACCTCACACATACGCTCCCTCACCAAATACTGTTAAATCCATCGCCCCAAGCCTGTCTCTGCCAATTTCTGAACCAATTTTGGATAAGTCGGTTCTCCCAGAAGCACATGTTAATATCAACTTGAAGGTAGTGGCCATGCCCTGCACACCAAGTAGAGGAAGAGTACATGAACACGCACCTTGGGAGAGACTTGGCTCTTTGTGACCAATGTCTTTCTAGCTAGTAGACTGTGCGTATCTGTGTTTGCCCTTGAAACTGATGTCCTTCCCTCCTGGTTACAACGATTGACATACAGCACTCTACAGCCACTAAACACCTTACTGTTTACAAGCACGTGTAAGTACGTACAAATAGATACACACACATATGTGAATACACACCAGCTTGGCTACCCTCTGTTTCTGGCAGAAAACACTGATTCTGCCCCACTGGCTCACTGACCGACATATGGATGGATGAAGGTGGCTCATGGCTTGCCATGATCAGTGGCATGTGTGTACAGTGTGTGCATCATGCGTTAATGTGTCCACATGTCACAAGTATGAATGGATGACAAGCTGACTGGTTTTGTCTGTGAGCCAGTGGCCATGCTGTGCTGTCTCCTCCCCTTCTGCTCACTGACAGTTGGACCCATGTCCCCAAAGATAAGGATTTTTACATAGAAAAGGCAAAATTAATCATGTTCTGTAGGATTTGCTGAAATATAATTTAACCAAATAAGACAAATAGTTCCTTAGGTTTAGACCACCATATCTTATTGAAAGTGAACCTGTGCTGGTAAGATACTGAGGAAGATAAAGGTTAAATGAATGTCTGGTTGTAAGAGAACATTTACGAATTAGGTCAAAAAATTATCAGTTATCCCATTCTGAATCATAATATAAATTGTGGGGAGCTGAAGTTTCTGAAATAAAGCTGATGGAGTTAAAGGATTTCCCTACAATTCTAACAAAATGGTGTCGGAGGAAGAAAAGTTTATGACTGGTTGTAGAAAATGTACTTACCCGTGTTATTGTATGAAAAGTAAGGAAAAGCTAAAGAATGATAAAGGATATGAAGAGTGTTTGACAACAGAATATTTTGTCAGAATGGCAACCTTTTATTCTAAAAAAAAGTGGCTGCTGTTGGAAATATGATCAATGATGAATACGTTGAAATGGATGAGGAATTTACATTTTTGAAATGTTGTGACTCACTTTATCAAAAGCTTTTGAAAGATCTAGCATTATTGTACAAATTAATTCATTGTTGTCAACTTCCCTACTGTAGATATTTTGTCTGTCAGATGAAGCAAAGCCATGTAGGTGGAATGGTCTCTCATTACCTTGATTGTCACATGCTTATAGCTCCTGTTATCATTTCACTCTCCGTGGGCTGTTTGGTGCATGGCGCTGCTAAAAAGGTTATCCTTTCCGCGTGTTGTGTTAATTAGCAACAAAAGAGGCTGCAAGACTCAGGGGGGACGAGCTGGCACTGCAACTGTGCTCTCTTTCTGTCTGTCTCCTCTACACTTCTCTTCTAGTCTTATCCATTGCAGAGAATTACATGGCTTATGCTTCATTCACTCATCCTTCCTCTGTCTCTCTTTTGTTTTTCTATCCATCCAGCATGCACCGTAAAACCCATGTTCGCATAGGCACCCCTATTTTATTTTTTTTATCTGACACACATGGCGGCCCTGTTGACTTTGATCCTCAGATCTCAGTATCAAGGGACCATTCACTAGCCGGCCCGGGGGAGGTGACAGAAATGTCTGTGTTTTTCTTCTGTGTGTATGAGAGAGAAAGGCGAGAGAAAGAGTCTGAGATGCAAGTGGAGAGTGAGAGATGACAGAGCCTGTGATCCAATATTTTCCCCTCTGAGATTTTAGGCTGTTTTTTCTGTTCGGTTGCTCTGTGACATGTGTCACATGAATCTAATCTCTTTGTTTGTTACCTAGCTGTCTCTGATCCTCTGTCCTCTGTCAGTGGACGCCACGGTGGTGAAACTATTGATGTCACCAGTCATTTGTTTGCTCGTCCATTGAGCTACTCAGATCCAGGGCTGTAATTTAAAGAATCAATAGCGAGCTGATGAAGCTATGCTAAACTGGCTCTAATCCTCTGAATTTCGAGTGACACATGTGAGCACCAGTGACTGCTTTGCCTCATTTGTAGCCCCAATCGTCCCCCTCTCTCTCTCAATATATGCTTCTTTCACTTTTCAATGATAAAATTCCATCGGAACCTGCAAATTAAACCCTAATTACAAGTAATAAATCACATTAGACAGACTTCCAAACACAACAACATCAAAATTAAATTTTAGGTTGAAGAAAATGGTGTTCCAGCTTTTAATTTGGAGGAACAGAGTGCAGCTTCATGGAGCCTGGTAGTAGGACGTCATGTTTCATCACACAGCTTCATTTTTGCAGTCTTCTTAGTTGTGCCTAATGCTTTAACAGGAATCACCACTGCAGTTCCAAATCTATTGATCCATTTAGGTTGACAGATTGTGACACTGATAGAAAAACCTGTGGGTCAAAGCGTTGCCATTCAGCCCATCCACCAATAGGCTCATGTTCTGACGTCTTCTGTCCACTCCACAACAATAACCACCAAACAAGACAGATTATCTCCCCGTCAAATAGCCAATTTGCATTAGTGTCAGTCTTGCACTGTTGTTCGACTTCTGGTTTAGTTTTTTTTCAACTTATTCTTCCTCTAGTTTAAGTTTTTGAGAAACAAGAAAGTTAAAAAGAGAAGGTGTGTGTTCATTTGACCACCTGCCCATCTGTGCTTGTGTGTGTGTGAGAGAGTCGGTGAACGGTGTCCAAGTGCCTGCTAATAAAGACGTAATGTAAAATTCAATGGGGATATGGAGAGAACCGTGCACACTCACAGATGTTAAACTTAATGAAAAAGTGTGAAGCCATGTACAGGAGCAAGGCCAAGAGAGAAGATGACCACCTGGCAGTCATTCTAGCATGAAGTCATGGAGCTGTTGGATATGTGTGTGTGTTTGAGGCTTGGTGCAATACATGCACCAACAGAATACAAAACCCAGGTGGAAGTGAGTGAGGTGTAAATGTCTTTGTCACATAATTTCTTTTGACTGATAATTGTAGGATATTTAATGAAACTGAATGTAGGGCCTACTGCTAGAGAGAGCAAAGGTTGCTCCACCGATTTACATTAGTGTGATAATCAAAAGCTAATCTTGCAATAAGAAGGCGGTTGTACAGTTAAGTCTTCACATTAAGCCTCATTTCTCTTATTTCAATTACCTAAAAGAAGCTGCTTAGAGGAAGCTTAGGAAGCTAGCTGCTGGCTCTGTAGAATTTGGACAGCTCATCTCTCCCTGAGTCCTGGGTAGCATTAGTCTCTCTGCAGGGAGCCCTGTTGCCAGCTAGCCACAATTGGCTCATTCTTAACAACACACCTTAGCCTCAGGTGAGAAAGTGGCATGGTGTAGTGCTGCAGATAGCACTCATTAGTCTCTGGATTAGCCCTGATTAGCCTAGCCGTTACTCCCACTGATACTCTATGCTAATGGTAATTAGCCTACGCATTTACCACTTTACCCTTTTTAGACAAGCTGTGTGCCTAGCTTTATTAGCTTTATATATTCTCCCATGACTTTTTCTTGGCTGCGGCTTCAACACCAGTTGCACTGCATTGCATTTTTCTGTTCAGTGACTGAATGTAAGCTAATTCAGCATGTTTTTATCATACACTTTTTCGACATGTTTTCTTGATAAGGCGTGGAGATGGGAATGCTGCTATTTGGGCAGAAAAGAATCATCACAACTGTGTCAATATAGGGTATAATACCTACCTGAGAGCATTATTAAGGGGGAGGAACCTGATTTTATGCCCAGTCAAGCAAACAGCTTTGTGAGATTTTAAGAAAAAAACATAGTTAGCTGGCTAATCAGAGCTTTGGCTTTATTCCACTTGAGTGTTCATAAAGCTAAGTCACAATGAGTGTGACATTAAAGCAGCGTGAAGGCTGTCACAGGCAAGTGACAAAGTGAAATTGACTTTGATGAGATTGAGATGAGGCAGAGGAGCCTTTTACTCCCACTGTCCTTTCATCTCCATCATTGTCAGTCAAAGCTAGACACAGAGGGTGGAGGAGAAGATGGACAAGAAAGGTGGAGGAGGATGAACAAATAACCGCAAGACAAGCAGGAGAGGAGCACAGGGTCTGAAGATTAGCGGTGGGTTCTGTCGAAGATCCCATGCTGATTTTCAGTGGCAGCTGTACATGCTGACACAAATACAAACTGATCTGCACGATTTTGGTGAAATTCAGCTCTCACCGGTCTCATGGTATTCTGTATGTCTCTTGTGTGGACTCAGCCGTCTGCTTGTTTGGGACACATTATTGTGTTTATGTGTACAGCCACTGTCTCAGACTGACTGCCTCCACTGGGAGATGTTGATGTACCTGAGAGGACATTTTGACCCCAATTCACCCACAGGCTCTACTCTTAGTGGACAGAAATGTTGAAATGTGGGATGTCTGACTCAGACAGGTTATTCTGCTTCATGTTTCTTATCTAACCATACTGATTTATGTTCACCTCAAGCAAACCACCAAATTATGAAATGTGATTTCAAAGTATTCAGTGAGGCTTGTTTTGTAAGAGAGGAGAGGACACCGTTTTTGTAAGATAAGACCAACGCAACCTGTTTTCCTTCAGGTTTTGAAGCAAACAGTATTTTCCACCTGAGATAGCAGTGCTTGCTGGCCTGGATGCCAACCAGAGTGTGGTCAAAGCTTATCTCTTGTCCTTTCTGCCAGTAGAAAGTACCAGTCAGCTCCTTTTATTGGTTTACTTATTCCCCTTAAGCTCTTGTGCTGTTTGTGTGAAGTGTTATTACAGATTGCTGCCTCTCCGATTTATCTCTCTTAAAAATGACCTTCACAGGTAACCTCAGAAAAACGATTGGTAAGAACTCATCGCAGGTTATTTTGAGGTCAGATGGTTTGTCTCCCTGGTACTTCAGTTTTGGCAGCTGTGAGAGGAAAGTTGCAGTTTAAGAGGGCAGATTAGGACAATTGGTCCTAAAGTGCTTTGAGGAACTTAACTCTGTTGATGTTACACTAATCAAATCTCATTTTCCCCCTTCCTCCCTACCTTTCCCTATCTATCCCTCTCTCATACAGGTGGAGCGAGAAATAGCTATTCTGAAGCTCATAGAACACCCGCATGTTTTAAAGCTTCATGATGTCTACGAAAATAAAAAATACTTGTAAGTATCGCCAGTGCATTGTTGTCCAGTTTTGATTCATGTAAAATCTACAAAATCAAAAATATGTTATTTACAAATATAAATTATTGTACGTTTGTGTAAAAACCTCTGGTAGCTCACACATGTCATTACTATCTACAGTGCTCTTTTGGATGCCAGACATTCCACAGATCATTTGGTTAGCCCGCAAGGCAGTTTTGATGGGTGTATTATGATTGGAGGGCAACAATGATAGCCTTGGAGGGGTGGATGCTCCATTAGTATTGGCATGAAGCATTTAATTTGGTCGTGCACACTAGGGGAATGTTAATAGGGGGAGGAAGTCTCCAATGTAAACACCATGACATGCTTATCAGAGGCAACACCATTGCATTAAGAGACATTAGCCATGGAGAGTGGCAGTTGCATTACCCTGCTGCAGTGGCTGCACAAACACACACGCAGGCTAACACATAAATCTATTAGCTAACTTTAACAGTGATGTGTGACAAGCCGATCTGTAGTTTATAGACCCCTCTTTCACTACAGAGGACTGTTTGTCAACTAAATTCAATAAGTTCTCATCTTGAGCTTACACGCCAAATGGGATTGGTCAGGCAGTACTGTACATGTCATCCTTTAAGATGATAGGAATAGCAGAATATTGTGATTCATCCTATAATTGGATTATTAAAATTACATTTTGTGCCCATTGCTTCATCACTTTTGACAGTTGGTCACTAGTAGCGTCACAGAAGACAAATTGCTTTAAATTTGTATCACCAGAGACTCAAGTACATTCTACACTACATCAGTAATGTCGTTTTGAAATTAATATTGTTTAGATTCTTACTCTGATATCTACACTTTAATAGCTAATAGCTAAATTAGCTAATAATTGGTAGACAGTGCGTTTTGGGCTCGCAGTCCCAGAGCTTTTAAGATTTATTATGATGCTGGCACAGATCCCACCACAAGCTGTTTAAACTGATGTGGTGTAAGGTGAGGGAAAAGTGGAAGGAGTTTGATACATAGCCCACCAATATTTTATTTATGGATATTTTATTGTTAGAAATTAATGAATGATCACATAATAATGTTTATATAAATTATGCTTTTGAGAATGAAGAGAACATAGTGCATATAAGTACACTTTGCTAGGAGCTGTTTCATTTTGCATTTTTGCTGCAGTGTTGGAAAGGTAACAAAATGTTTGATTAATTGTTAAACATGCAAGGCAAGTTAATTTAATCCAAAACTGTCCAGAGTCTTACATTCATGCATCCTTGCATTGCTGAAAATGTATTGATGTTTCTAATTAACAGTGAATCATTAAAACAATCTCACAAGCAATGTAAGAGCAAAGTACATAGCAGCATACTCCAGTGATTTAGTATTGCACTTCTGTTAAATTGGGGTACTTGTGAGAAACGGATTAAAAAAGGATTAGTCAAAATCTGTGCAGAATAGGCTGAGATATCCTGACCCGAGTATGAGTCAAGCTGTAAATGTGCTAGACCTTACAATTCCATAATGAAACTTGCTCATCTCTTTATTAGACCATCCCAGCCTGGTACAACATTTTGATGTGTAGTATTACTGTAAACAACATGTTAAATTAACAATCAAATTATGCATTAACGCATCACGTTAATGCGTGATTGTGTTAATATGTCCCTTTCTGCCCTGTAAACTCAGATAAAAAATGAACTAAACTCTGAAACAAAGAACAAAAAATGCATGTTGCATTAACACGTTATTTTGTGTCTCAATGTTATTCTAAATCCTGTGGTTGTAGCCAGATGGACCCATAGCCTCTGTCATTCATTTGATATTATATTGTCCAATAACAGAGCAAGAATAGGGTGCACGTTGCACGTTGGTGACATAACTAGTTTTATTTTTGCAGCTTTTAGAAAAAACATTTTACACCACTATATACCACTACAAACCTCTGATCAATAACATTGAAGAGTTGCATGTACACACATATATCCACAGGAGAGAGAGCGAGAAAGAAAAAAAGGAATATTTCACTGCCTGTCTGAGTTTCAATTTGTCCTAGTGAAGATGGAGGGAGTTTTAGCACAGGATAAACGAGCAGGCCGGCCTGGAGCAGGGGCAGGGCATCGTTGGCTTTCAGCCCACAGATGAGGATTAGGTCTGGGTCAGTGGTGATTCATCTCCTCCCTGTTCCCTTGTAGCCCTACAGCAGACAGACTATGCCCTCTACAAGCCCAGCCACACAGGCTCAAAGGCCACCTGAAGAGTGGCCATAAGAAATGTGATGCAAGAGAAAGTTGCGTAAATATGCATGTTTGGGGAAGGTAAAAAGAAGAAAGAAATGTCAACATAAGTATACAGTATGTAAAGCAAGGAACTTTAAAAGGATTTTACAATATTTCTCTTCCCCCTTCACTTTTGTCTCTTTTGCTTGATTACCAAGTGTTGAGACAAAGACCGTCAAAGAAGCTTACAGTGTCTGTACCTCAGCAGAATTCACAAGCTCCTAAATCCTTTGTCTAAGAGCATTTCCCACAACTATTCCATCTTTTTTTGTGTAATGCTATACTATATCATGCCTCCGATGCCTCCCATCAGAGGTCAGAGTGTGTAGTTTATCAGAACCCTTCACATATATTGTAGTTCACTGTTGGCATTATTCAGTATCTAACTGTGGGGACAGCTTACAGATGACAAAATAAAAAATAAACAGTCAACATTATATGACTTTGGGCTCCAGTTCTTACAGACCTTGAAGGTCTCCATTTCTTCAGGGCCCTTTCAGAAGTCTCTGTGGAGAACAACAGTATTTGTTTTTGTCCTTACAAGTGAAATCTTTCTTTTCTATGTGTGTATGTTTTTCTCCTTGTTTTTAACTTTATTTCTCAGACTGATTTCTCTCTCTCGCTCACTCTCAGGTACCTGGTGCTAGAACATGTGTCTGGTGGTGAGCTGTTTGACTACTTGGTGAAGAAAGGCAGGTTAACACCTAAAGAGGCCAGGAAATTCTTCAGACAGATCATGTCTGCCCTGGATTTTTGCCACAGTCATTCCATATGGTAAGTGAAATGATCCATGTGCAAAATGATTTGTTCAGGCTGCTAGTAATGAAGATGTTGTGAATGGGTTGGATTAGAGTGGGTGAAGTGTGCTGGTGAAAACACTGAATGAAGCGACCCCACCTATCCACCCTTGATGCTATTCATAGATGCTATTTCTTGCTTTGTGACATTTCAAAAACAAGTTTTGACACAGATAAAGGAAGATAGTATTTAGGTTTTTTCTATACATTGATAAAAGTACATTAAACAAAAAAGCAAATACATTACATTCTCCATTTACACTTATATATTTGTAGTACAATAAAGTCAACTCACAGTGCAGTACACAGTTCTGTTCACCATGACATTTTAGATAAAAGTGTTGTAAGTATTGGTAGCACCATAAATACCACACTCCCTATCTGCATAAAATCATCACATTCATTTAAAAAGATAAAACATCCAATAAAAAACATACCCAGGAGGTGTAACAAAGTAAATTTGGTTGTCATACAACATTGAACCAATGAGTTCCTAAATAACGAATTTTAAAAAGATGCAGATTCTTCCTGAAGTGAATCTACAATCTAAATTTCAATCAGTTTATTCATAGCTTTGGAATACTGTTTAGTTTTCAAAACAATGATTCAATATGGAGATTACAGACCTGAGAAAACTTGATATTGCTTGTTATGAAAGTGTTGATATTTCCTCTTTTAACATCCAGCTTAAATTGCTGAGGATGCTTAACACATGAAAGTCACATACACATACACATTATACATCTACTGTATGAGCTATATTTCTCATAAGGAGCTAATAGGTTGTTTTATTATAACTTAATACAAGCTTTGTCTTAATAAAAGCTTTGTAGGACAATATTGTTTTCTACATATATATATATATATATACACACACACACACACACACACACACACACACACACACAACATTTGGGCAGATTGAAATACAGAACTTACAGTCAACTTCTTTTCCAGGTAAAGCACTCATGTTATATCATTTTTAAACCTGAGCAGAAGTGACTTTTTGTTAGTACACAGTACATTTCTTTACCATGCTCTGCTCAGTGTTGAGTCATTTATTGTATTTCTTGAAATTTGCCTCCAAGTAGTTACTAATGTGACACATTGTGTTTGGCTTCAAGGGGTAATTTAACTGTTTACCAGCTCATAGACTAGAGGCAATCATATATACTTCAGAAGTCAAACATGTCAGCAGGGACTGATTTTGAATGCTAATGTGTTTGTGTGTTTCTTGTTTGTATGTGTGTGTAGTGTAACGTGTGTGTTGTACATATCCATTTGTGATCCTAAAGCAGGGAGTGAGGGGTTTATTTTTCCGCTCCAGAGAGTGTGTGCCTTGGCCCTGCATTTTGTTCTCATGTTCCTGCGTGGCGGAGCATGAGGACCATAGAGCAGAACGAGTTTAAGTGTATTCGTTTTTACCTTGGTCACAAGTTAATCTTCAGCAAATTTGAAGATTCAGGGAAAAGCTTAAAGATGAGATAGGAACAATAAATATAATTGCATTCCATTAATCAGCAATTAGTCACAAGAAAATATGATACTATATATTATACCATTTTATTCTCTGTCCTATTTTAATGTGAAGTTATTTCCTATTCAGTTACTAGTCTTTTTTTTTATTGTACCCCTCTTTTACTTGTCATCTGAAAGAAAGGTTATATGTCAATTCCTAATGTAAACCAAGCCATTGGTTTATGTTAAGTTTGAATAAAATGTATCAAGTAGGCTGATTTTTGTACAAATTTTGTTTTTCTTGTAGATAAAGATCAGATAAAGGGTGCAGATTTACTTGCATTTTTTCGAAACATTTTAAGTTCACCAACCATTAAAACATGGTCATTATGCAGCATAATTTCCTTGCTGCTCAAATTACACACACAAAGATATCCCATCAACTGCTAGCCAGCCAGTCGACTCATGATGATAATATATGATTCCATCGTAACTTTTGCGCAAAGGCTGTTGTCGTTTAGAGAGAGGGAGAGGGGGAGACTGCTACTCTTCTGTGCACAGTCTAGTATTCTTTAAAGTTTCCTAAATAGCTTCCTGCTTGTGAAGAAGGGGAAACCAAGCTGGTGAAAAACAGTTATAGTATAATATTCCCTAGAACCTGGTGTTAAGTACTACAGTACTAGATAAATACATTTGCATTATGTTGCACAGGCAATTCAAATTAGTGAATTAAACTGATTTGTCATGCAATGATTAGGTACGGTTACATTTCTGTGATTTGATATGCATTGTACTTTTTCACAGTATAGTTTATAGAAGAGGCAATTACATTTTGACTGCCGCTGTTTAACAATAAAGCCATTGTGGGAACTGTTATACGCAGTATGAGCTACTACATTCTTGTGTCAGAACTACTTTACATTTTACTGATTATCTCAGGATGATACGCTTGAGTTCATTTTATTGTTTGTAGACATCAAACAGGTAATTTATGGATTCCATCTTGAATTCTCAGAGAGAGAGAAAAAAACAAGATAACTGTTATACCGCTGGAAACTGTCCTACCTAAGGGAATGAAAGTTAGAAGTCTTTTATCAGTCTGTGTAAATAACTGACTGTGAGAAGAACAGATTAGGCCAATTAGGAGAAAGCATCTGGGACTGACATTAAGTGCATACACATACATAGACTATTACAGCTCTTCTGTTGTGAGATTCACTAGCAGATTTATCTCTCCCTTCCTGTTTTACTTTGCTGCCGTCTCTCTGTCTTAGCTCCTCAAATCCCCTCACTAACACTCTTAGAAAATGATGCCGTGTAAATGTATCATGAGGAGGATCATTTGGGAGTGTTGCTGTGCCTACTCGCCCTCCTTCCACTCTCAATTAGGGGCAAACAGACAGACTGATGCAGCCCTTCTCACCTCCCTTCCATACCCACTAATGAGATCCCAGCATCCCCTCAATATAAAAGCATTTCTGCAATAATTTCTTCCATTTCTACTAGGCCATTAGAAGTGCTCCCTTTCCTCTATGATTCCCCATCAGAGGACACATGCTCCTCAACCCTCCTTTTCTGCACACCTCCCATTTTTGCTTCTTCTCATTGCCTCATGCTTCCGCCCACCGCCCACGTCCTATCCCCAAATATCTCTCTTGAGCCAGATGAATGTAAGTCTAGATGTGAATGAAAGAACGTAGAGGGCTGTTTATGACTCAGTGTTTCCTCTGCTACCTGATTCAGATTGCTCTCTGATTTAGAGAGTTTTCTTTTTACATGGCGGAAAAAAATGGGACAAAGTGAAGCACACCAGGATAGCTGACAATGGAGATGGAGGAAAGATAGATTAAAACAGATGGAGGAAAGGATTTGTCAGTAAAGATATTTATAATGAATGCTGAGGCAGTGAGAAACAAATCTTCATTGTATGTTAATATAGATCCAGTGTCAAAATATTCCCCTCTCTCCTCCTCACAAAGACTTGTCCTGGGTTTGGATATTATTTCTGAGGTCTGCCAATGCGAGATCTGCCAACTTATTACTCAGATACAGATAGATTGACTGACTGACTGACTGACTGCTTAGTTAGAAGAGAGATGAGGGCAAAACCCTTTATTGATCCTTGTGAAATTTTCTGTTACAGTCTCTCTGTAGGGATGTCAAAGGTCAGGTCAGCTACAGAACAGCTCTTCCAGATTTGCGTTGAATTCCGTTTGTTGCTCAAGGCCACAATTACAAAGTGGATGCTTCAAAGATGTAGAATAATATTGTAGATAATTCACTTCCACATTTGCCTGAGAGGGAATCCCAACAACAGCTTGCGGCTGCATCTTGTCAGTTTGACATTCAACAAAATACACACCTGCTACACAGAATAGACTCTCCAGAGAATTCGATGTGGCAGTCTGCCATAACTACAAACACCCAACAGAGACACAGATTGATTGAGAAGAGTAAAGTGTATTTTCCTTGAACACCTCACAAGCTGCTTGTGTGCTTTTTACCCAGCATTTGATTCATGTTTACAGATTATGAGAGGTTAAGTTTACACACAAGAAAGAAAAATAAGAGAATATCATCTGAACTTTTCACTGTATGCTCTGATTTCTTGTAATAAACTTAATGCCCATGCAAGTTTCTATTCTCATCTGAACAATTAAAATGTATTGATTTCTTTCCGTGTTTTTGAAGCCACAGTGAGACTATACCCAGCATAGAAGGTCAAGTGAGCCCGAGTTGACACAAAACACACATGTTTCACCCCCAGTCATTTTGTCCACCCACTCCCATCACACCACTTTTGTCATATGCCGTAAATGCAGAAAAATCATCTGTAGGAACAGAAGCACAATTTCACTCTGACCACAATACACGCAGTTCTCTATCTCACCTTTGTTCTGTTTTAGTAATGACTCTGGTCTTTCCCCTTGTAACACAGCTAACAACCCTATGCATGTGCGTTTAATAAAATGTGTGTGTGTGTGTGTGTGTGTGTGGTAAAGATTATCTGTCACATAAAGTGACTCTAAGCATCCCACCAAGTAAGGCAGAGATTGCAAGGGCACATTGTCCCTAAAGCTCATAGCATCATCATACATGCTCACACACACATTCACAGTCACACATCTTCTTATCCCCGACACTGATGTGCAGATTATTACCGCCACCTACATGTGCACAAACAAATACCTGGTCCAGAAGTCACATTAAACCCACGCAGTGGCATAATCATGCACATCATCCACATCTACCTCTCTCTCACTCTGTCTCCCACACTCTCTGTCATTAGCTGCTTTATTCCTGTCTTCCTGGGGCTTAGAAAGCCACATGCATCTGTCTATGTCATTACTCGCTTATAGTTCCACAGAGGAAAATAAAGAAAGCCACAGGTCTTTTTATTTTAAACGTTTATCTGACTTTTAGGGTAGGACAAAGTGCTGTGATAAGTATTGTGATTTAGTATATTTTCTTTGTACGTAAAATAATCAGATGGGAATTCCTATTATTGATTTAAACTAGTCAATAAAGTAATTGTCATATCAAGGTATTTTATCACAGTGATCCATAAAAACTTTGTTAATTCAATATTGCTAATACAAAACAAAACATTTTAAAGTACATCAGTAGAGATGGTGAATAGCAGAATCTCTACTGTTTGTTTCCATCCCCAAGTTTTTATGCATTTCTTGCGAGCTCTTCTTCTGCAATGGTTAAATGGCACCAGAATTAATAATATGTGACACAAGCTGTTTACCTCAATGCGCTCAACTCCTAACATTAGCATTAAGGTAATGAATGGAAATGCACATTAATTAGCTTTTTTTTTTTGATTTTCTAGAAATAAAATGATGTACTATATTTGAATGGAAACCTGACTACTGCGTTTATTTATTGTTCTATTGTTATCTTGTTACAGCATGTAGTTCATGTTAGCCTATTTGTCATCCTCCATCCACTGTACATCCATCACTCAATCAATATCATCCCATGCCCTTGTGGCTGTTTGTGGCTGTGTTTATTGACATACTTAGGAGAGTTTCCCCAGATAACAGTTTGTCTGTCTCCCTCCCTGCAGAAAGCCTGTACTTGTAGCCTAATATCATTATGGCTGATGACCGCTAAGAACACAGAATGGAAATTAGTTTCTTTATCTATCTCTCCTTGTTTTTTTTAAATGTCTGATGTTGTCCTTTGACTAGTCAAAGCATTGAGGTATATCTGGGTGAGAGAAGGGAAGTTGATCTTGAAAGAAGGTAGAATGGAAAAATGGGATGGGTAAAATAGATATGGAAAATGGAGCGGGAAGAGGGAGAGCAAAAGAAGTAGGTTTATGGTGCTTGATTTAGGGGTAATGGGCTGGGAAGGGCAGTGTAGTAAGAAAGTGGGAAGGCTGGTTGAATGAGGAAAGTTAAGAATAGAGAAAATGGAAGGAAACAGAAAAGCGACAGAAAAGAGAACAAAAACAACAGGTTGTGAACATAATAAATATTATGTGGAGAATAAAGGTGAAAAAAAAATAAGCAGATATAACCACATATAGGTAATAATAAAGAGTATCCACTTTTCTAATTTTGTACTGGCATAATGGACTATTTTAATTATGCACCACCATGGCTGTCTGTATTATATGCCTAATGTTGCTATGGGTTTTTAATATCTATGCCAGTCCTTCTCTCCAAAGATTTTTTGACAGCATGTCTGTTTATTCTGCCTCAAAGGTCCGTTGCTCATCCTATCTTTACCAGTCAAACTCCTCTGGATTAAGAGCAAACGCAGGGTTGCACACGCAGATTTGGTACAACAAACCTAATAGTTTGTTTATTGCAGATCCAGCCTGCATTGTAATCCCACATTTTAGTCACTGCATTACATGCAACAATGCATTACTCTCCTACTCAAAAGCCCATGGGAATAGATTGAAATGCCCACAATGCTCTTGTAACCAGTCTCTGGTAATGCAAATCGTGTGTGCAAAATTCTAATCCAGTTTAAATGCAAATTATATGAGAAGAAACTTCTGAAATGTGTAGGGTACCAGTGTAAAGAGGCACTAAGTATTTTACTGCAGCTACTGTAGATCATGATGAAGATGTGATATCAAATGTGACCAAAGGTAATAGGATGTGAGAAAACAGCTTCTGCGTTGGCATGAACATGAATAAACTGGCTGCATCTGAAATTGTTCTTTCATTAATTAATTACAATTCACAATTAAAGGACATCTCTGTTGCAGACTATATAGCGTCTTGTTATCAGTTGACAGAACACAATCAGACTATATTCAGAACATGGGCAGTTGACAATGATAGTTGACACTATCAACTATGGGACAGGGGGTTGCAAATTAGCACAAGCTAGATAGCCTATATTTGTATATAATGTTGTAAAGTGCATTGTTTAGTAAATAAACAAACAACAAACAACAAATACATATTTAATAAATAATTTAATTAATAAATCAGATTGGATGCTGCCTATGTGTAATTTATTCCTGGTGCTGTTTTGCTGTAACTAATACAGTTAGCACAGTATAGTGAAGGATGGATGTAGGCCATTGCCGACAATCAATCCTTTCCTTATCATCATCTAAGTAAAATAAGTTCACAAGTTTTCTTTCTGAAAGGGATGAATAGAAACCTTTTATTTATGTACATCTGCGACCACATTGAGTACCCTGCACCCGCCTGGTCTTGATTTTTTTTATCTGTACCAAATACTGTTACAAATGTGGCATATTGGATTTTTAACTTGGCTACTTTGAAGAAGAAAAGGAAATTAACTATACATTCACCAATCACTTGCTTTAAGCAAGGAGGGAAAAAGACAAGTTACCTCATTGTTCTTAATAAACAGTTAACCCCATTGGCTAATGAATGATTGTGTCTAGCACATCGAGATCAACAGTCAGAATGTTGTCCCCTTTTGCTAATGCGATAGAATAGTAGCCCAAAGCATTTTTAGTGAATGTGCTTGGTCTCTCTCTAATTGGGTCAACAGAAGCCTAAAAAAGTTTGAGAGGGAAAAAAAGGAAAGATAGAAAGAGAACGATGACACAGAGGTGTGCCGGAGGCTAAATGGGTGCATAACAACTCAACGATGTTTAAAAATCCCACTCCAACTAACAATAATGGTACCAGGATAGCTTTAGTGCTTCACGAAAATGCATAACAGGTGTGCTATTTTCCAGGCATGTTAATATGTCAAAAAGACACATTTGAGCCATTAGTGTTAGTTTCAAGTGTAGTTTCAAGTGTTCTGATTTAGCTGTATAGCATATATAGTGGCACATAGTATCTTGGTGCGATAACACAAGCTTAATGAGAGGCAATATTAAACACGGAGTATGTCAGATGTGTCATAATGGGAAAAGTAAATTTTCCTTGGGCTGGTATATTATTGGGATGAGAGCCCCAAGAGGACAAACCCATTACAACCTTCTGTAAAACAGAACATATCAGCATGGTGCGTGCAAATGATCACAGGCAATTAAGAGCATGGTGTTAGATTGCAAGAATTATATCTAACAGCCCCACTGGGGTGTAAACCTTGCTCAGACAGCATGTAGACACACACATGTGCCCTGTAAATTACACTGAACAGCATCGTAAGAGCTTAGTGCAGGATGAACGGTGAGGCCTGCACTACAGATCATGGTAGAACAGTGTAATGGATAAGGATATAAGCTATCAAAATGGTCCTATGTTCTATTTTGGCAGAGAGTAGCCCTAACATTTAAACTGTTTCCTGCACAGAACACCTGTGCAAAAATAATATGCACAAATAATATGCACTCATGGCATTTTGTACAAAGGCTCTCCCCCAAGACTTGACTGCAAGCTAGAGATGCACAGCTTCCAAATTTCTGGAAAGAAAAACTACAGTTACATTCAAGTTCATTGCAGCTGTTGAATTTGTTTTACAGCACGTCCTCCTGTATGACATAGTGCGAGTGCAACCCAGCGATAACCCTGCTGCAAGGCTTGCTGTGTGAGCAAGATTACAGTAGCAAAGTGCAGCCTAATGTGTCAGAGAGGCAGTTTAATGTCCTATTATGGATACCAGGTTCCTGACAACCAATAAAGCAAACAGATGCAATTTGTCCCTTTGATGCTGTCGCTGTTGCCTTCTATTGTGGATGGTCTCTTGAGGTTTGGCTCTTTGTGTTTTACATGTGATGGGCTTGTGATTACACGTTGTTAATGCCACATTTATGGATCTTTTAAGTAATGATTTAATGTGCTTTTTTTGCATCACAGGCTGACAGTTTTATGTATAACTCTGTTGAGGCTGTTGTTCTTTGGTGTTGGGATTGGGGTCTGTTAGAATCGTGAGGTTATCTCCCTTCTGTCATATTTAAACTCCAGTCAAAAGTGATTTGTAACTTTCGGATGTTGTTTTGTTGCCGGGAGGAACATTATTTTTGAAGCATTATTTAATCAGGCATGTTGACGTAGAACACTTTCCTGTACAGTATTGGCCTGGTGAAACAGAGGGAGACTTGCACACACCTTCCTTGGAGATGCCCAGTACAACCACAGTCGCACACTGGTGGCCCCTGAGCGGTTCGGTAAATGTTTGTTCCTTCCTGGTGTGCTTTGACAGTATTAGTTAAAAGACTAACTCTTAGGCTCCTGACATCACTGCCAAATGATGGAAGTGTGAACTGACAAAGGTTTTAGCCTGGGGAGATCTGTTTTAGATGCTATCTGTGTTTTATTTCAATTATAGCAGGGATCACAGAGACTGCCAGTGTGATAACAACCAGCTGACAGCTAATCCCTCAGGACAGGAAACGAGCTGTACAGCAGCTGATGTCATCTAAGGTTAAACTTCCATTGTGATGAGGCACTCTTCAAAGGCAGATGCATTCAGCTGTTGTTCCTCTCCCCTTTTTAGCATTAGTCTAAAGAGAAGATGAAAGTCTGGTTCATGACATCTTGACAGCCCTGTGGCTCTATAAATCTCCCCCTGATTACAAAAATCAGACAGGGAGGTAAGCAAGTATACACATATGGAAGTAAGATGGATATATATTGGTGTGTGATGTTTATGGTCCTTCCCTCAGCCTTGATAAGAATCACAAGAACATCACAGTATGATGTAATACAACCCTAAGCTAAAGCTTAGTAGATAATGCTGCTCTGCTTTTGAACAGTCACTCATCAAAATTGAGATTTTAACCTCCGACACAGCAACAGCATACGTGATATGAGAAAGATCTGCTGCTCAGTGGTCTCTTATAAGGCGGGAGACGATGTCCGCTGGATAATATCCCCCTTGCTGTGTTTAGTGGTAATGAATAGCAGCTAATGAACGCTTCCTTTATGGCTGACTCCCCTTGACCCCCTTTGCTCAGCCACTTTGCTGGTGGCTGTCTGGGAGATGAGAGGAATGAGTTGAGGGGCGAAGAGGGAAGGAAACAGAAGGAGAAAAGGACACAGCAGGGGGCCGTCACACCTCATACCAGCCCAGCGCTGAGGTGGGAGCCCCTTAGTTTCAGCATGGACAGATCAAAGAGAGAGGTGTTGCAGAGAGGAGGAGGGCTCTCAGTAGCAGGTTAAGATGCTGTGTTGTTCACAGTTGCGTGCATGGATGTGGATCCAAGCTTGATCCACAGGTGCTTGATAGATCTTGCTATCACCTTTTATTTCTCCTCAATTTCACAAGTTTATACAACTTCTGAGTTATTTTATGTTTCATTAACTGTTTTAGGTTTCTGTCTCAATATCTTTCAGCCACAGGGATCTGAAGCCTGAGAACCTGTTGTTAGATGAAAAGAACAACATCAGGATAGCAGACTTTGGCATGGCCTCCCTTCAGGTTGGAGACAGCCTGCTGGAAACCAGCTGTGGGTAAGTAATATTAAAAACTTTGTGATGTAAGCTTTCTAATGCAATGTCTGACTCACATCCTCTGCAGATGACAGTTAAATGATTCTGAGAATGTCCTGATGGTAAAAAATAGGTAATGAATGGCAGCTAATGGTAAACATAGGTCAACATTGGAGGGCACATGGAGTTACCAGTATGCCACAGAGAGAGTGGAGAACCGATAATGAACGATAAGTGGAGCTATCAAGCCCTCTGCTAGTTGCCATGTTTTCAAAGCCACCGTTATCGTACAGTGTTGATCTCTTAAGGTGAGACGGTCGGTGTGCTGTCTGGCTGTGAATAGGGCCAGGGCCATGGCCATGGCCACACATTACTGCTTTCCATCTCCTCATATCTGATGCTGGGTTTTATGATCTGGCAGTCACGACACACGCCAGGCCCATCAATCTCCAAACAACTGTAATGAGTTTGCTTGCGGGAAAAGTCACTTTTTTTTAAGTCCTTCGAGTATCCATCAACATGGTCATCCATACTGTGGGTGTTTTTATTTAACCCTGAAGTGTAGTAAACAGTGTGCAGGGTTACATTTGCCAATAAAAGAAGATGGTGGTTTACTTTTAGGTACTGGGTCCATAAACTCACTCTTATCCAAAATTCACACTAGAAATGAGATGTCAACACATAAGCACAGCCAACCGCAAATTGGCACGTTTTTATTTATTGATTCTTTGTTTTATTGTCCCCATCTAGTGAAGTCTTTTGTGCTGAATATGAAATAGGATTAAACATATAAAACAGAGCATACCATATTTTGTGATTTTATATGGCTTCCAATGGAGATTATGCATTACTAGGGACACAAGATTTGGAGCAAACATAACAGAGGGGGTCACATGATGATGATGATGATGATGTGTGTTTTAGAGATGGCGTGGCTTTATACTTATGTAAAACGATATCTGTTCAGTGTGGTGTTATGGATAGCCCATTAGATGTCTGTGTTCACAGATTCCTGGTGATCTGGATGTCTCATGGAGAATCTTTGCTCCGTGGTTACACATGACACTGCGTGCAGGGCTGGGAGATAGAGAGGCCCTCTAACATCTGTCCCCAGCTCAGACCTGATTCGGTCCAGATTATATCTCCAAATCAGCCGCAACTGAAATTGCAAACACTTGCATACACACAATTCTGCAAACCCGCATGCGCACACAGCGCTGACGAGGCTTAGTTCATCCCTGACCTCTTAGGACCCTTTGTCCTCAGCTTGTTTGGTTGTCTATCTGTCTCTCTCTCTGTGTCTCTGACTCCCTCTCTATAATACATCCGGATGTGCACGCACATTCAAGCAAGTGCATGCACACACAAAAGTATGCAGTTGAAGTTGTTTCATAATTTTGCCAGCAATAGCACAGTGCTAAGCTCTCATGACTCATCGGCAGAGATTGAGAGCAGGGCGCATTGCTATCTGCAAGTAAAATGTGCGCGATTGAGACATTCTGCAGCCATGATGACCACGCTGAAGTGCCTTTTCCTAGAAAGGCCACAGAATGTGACAGCTCTTACTCAGCTTTTTGGAGTATCCTGTAGACCAACCGTATCTATATTTGACTGCATTCTGCTTCCACTCTGAGCAATTCTGCTATGCGATTCAGGTGCTTAGTCCCACACATACATTTACAAAGTTTTAAAGGTACTTGTTGCAGGTGAAGCTGTCTTACAGAGACATAGGTGCACATACCACAAACTCCCACACGCAGCTAACAAAAGTAGTTCTGTTTTCGTTCAACTCTCAGCTCCATCACCGTACCCTGCTCTGTTTGTGTGTGTGTGTCTCACAGGAATGTGTGGGCACCATTTGTGTTTGTGTGTCTCTATGCCTTTGCCTAATATCTGTGAATATGCCATACACTGTATGGCTGGTTATTGATTATTCATGCTCTTATGACTGTCCCATCTCTAAGTGTAGATATGACAGTTTTTAATTAAACACATTTATCTGGCCCCCTCTCACCATGCAGCAGTCTGACACAAATATATTCCATTTGCCACGGGTAATGGAGCTGAGTGAAGATGAGACTCGCCCCAGGTAGAGTAGGGGGAGCCTCGGAGCACATACATAAATACACGCAGACATACAGATGAGCTTTGGCATGGACAGGCACATACAAATATGGATCCAGGAACACACATACAGCATATCTCTCTGTCTGCATGAGCCCAGTTGTGAGTTCATCAGTGCTTGCTGTTTGTTTAATTCTGTTGCTTTGATTGATGAAAGGAAATTAGCTTGTATGGAGTGAAGAGCCACGCTAATTTGGTTTGAAAAGATGAATTTTCATGAAGATGAGCTGCATGTCTGTGTCTGTTCAATGTTGCTGGCCCATACTGCTCGTTCTTTCACTGCTCCATAGGAACTCATATTTCTTAAGCTCATGATACTCTCCTTGCAAACTGTGTACAATGTACTGTATTCTGTGTAAGGGACATGGTAATCTTTTTTTGTCCTCTTTTGGTCCACAAACACTGACACTGATAATCCCTTTTGTGTAGATAAAGACAGCTTTTCATGCATCTTTATCATATTTGTTTCCCCACTTCAGCAGTCTGCTTGAGTACAATCTTAGGTCCTTAACCAAATGTGTTTTCTGTCTTTATGCTATCGGGCAAACCACTTACAGCTGCATTTTGTCCCACTACTTATACTGCTATTTGTTGTCCTCAGAATAAAGACAAATGTTCTGTCTGTCATTTCTATTAATGTGTTGTTAGTGGTGTAGGTTGAACGAATAAATGAGCTTTAGCAAATAGCAAAAAAAGACTGAAGTTATCAACCCATACACAACTGTTCTTCAGAAACTTTGGTCAGATGGAAGTAGCTTCTAGCAATTTTTTATTTATCTTTAGTGCCCTAGTCTAATAATCTCAACTTCTGGTGTGAGCAGCAGGAGATTTCTTTTATCATTATACACATTTTATGATGTATGTGCTTTTATATGTGGCCAGAATTTTTATGTGGTGAGCTAAGATACATTTTTATGAACTTTATTTACACCTCTAATTAAATTAGCCATTAAATGCAGGTAAAACACAACAGGAAAAAGGGTCATGAATACTCATGGATGCTCGCTGCATGATTTGAGTGGACACTTGAGTCCCACAGTGGAGTGAATAAATCAATTATGGAGTGTTTCAGTATTGAAAAGTTTAAAAGCTGACATGTGGACATAATGGAAAATAAACCATAGAATTATGTGTCCAAGTTGAAGAGAGATGAGCTCCTCTAAGTATATACTGTAGATGATATGGCTGACTGATTTAGCGTTCTAATATTGACAAATTGGGATTCGGCTCAAGCAGAAAGCTGAGGTGCTTGTATTCCAGTCTGTGCCTTCACCCTGTGTTTGCCAGCTAAAGCCTCTGGAAATAATTCCAGTTTCAGCTGTGGCTCGTTTGTTCTTGAGGCATAACTAGTGCAAATCTCAGGCTAGTTTTTTTTTGTATTCCTCGCTCATCTGCATAATGCACTATGGCACTTGTAATCAGGCGGGCCGTATTTGCATAGGCTCATGTTTGAACCTCTCCGTTGACATGGTGGCAGTGTTTGTTATCGGCCAGTATTTTGACAGCCAGAGGAAGCCGTGCCGTCAGGGTTCGTATTCATGAGTACACAAGACAACAGCCGAGCTAATGGGCACTGTGTTTACAGACTTCAGATAGTCTCTCATTAGAGCCAAATGTCCTGTTATTAGATAAGACTGAGCGGGAGAAGGAGGTGGAGGACGTATCACCATGCTGAGAGGTTGGGGAAGAAAGGTGTTTGCTTTCTGTATATTGTCCCTTGAAGACAAATTGAAAAAGAGCATAGCCCTGCCCAAAATTAGACAAACAAAGAAGCATCCTAAAAAGTTATTTGATTTTACATTGATGTGAATCACTTATTATTACCCCTTTATTTCAAGGTGCTGAACTTGGCAATCTGGTGATGTCAAAAGTGCCACTATGTATGTATAGAATAACAAGTCACTCCACAGTAGCACCGCTCATCCATAGCCATTGGCTTATGGAGCAGCCGTTGTGAGGTAGCGCCATAAATCTTCATACGATATTGATGTGTCAATCTAGTCATTGGGTTTACTGTCAGCCTATCCAGGTGCTGTAAAGATTAGTGGGTCTGTTCACTGTCTGCTGTGAGAGGATGCCCTTGAGTGAGCAAACAGGAGGACATCAAAACACCCTCAGGATGTCTAAACTCCCGAAGCACATGCTTGATATATGCTCACTGGAGACATTTATTGTCTACTTAAATTCTTCCTTTCATATTTTCATACAGTTGTGTATGCCTGTTTAATGTTTGTTGTGTCATGACTGTATAACTCTGACTTACTTCGTAGTACAGCAGTAGAAATGAAGAAGTCTTTAAATAACCTTTTCTTTCTTTCTTTTCTGAATTCATTCACTCTTACTTCTATTTTTCTGTCTTCCCAACAGATCTCCACACTACGCCTGTCCAGAAGTCATCAGGGTAAGTCAGTTTTCACTGATTCATAATATTGTTTCTGCTCCACTGGTTTCTTTTTACTCTATCCCTCTAACAAACACTCTCTTGTCTTTAGGGAGAGAAGTATGATGGGAGGAAAGCAGACGTCTGGAGCTGTGGGGTCATTCTTTTTGCCCTGTTGGTGGTGAGTGTCAGCTTGTTCTTTGCTTAACTGATGATGATTGGACTGACATATAGTTTAAGATTCTCTAGAGAAATATGGCATTATAGAATCTAACCATAATGTACAAGCTGTACAGCTGTAATGCCTCAAAAGTAGGAAGCAAGTGAGCCTCACGACAGGACATTCGCAACTTTGTACTCTGACTTGAGTTTAACCTGGTATGAGAAGATGGTGGGAGCTTGAAGCCGCCATGGAGCCTCAAACATATAAGCCCAGGGTTCAGGGAGTTAAATTCAAAATCCTAACATTTAGAAGGTGTTGCCAGAAAAATGTTGCAGAAATCCCCTCAAGCTGATACTCTTGCGCAATAAAAGATCAGAGAATAGAAGCATCTTTTTATTTATTATCCTGTATCCACACCCAACGATGTATCCATAATCAGGTCTATTCTCCAGCTAGATTATCTCTGTGGTTCCCCAGCAGTGCAGCCCTGAAGCTTTGTTTCATCAACAGCTGTACTGTAGTTCTTACACACTCCTGCCCCATGAATAATTCATACAGTCAAACTGAAAGAAGAGAGCCCAAAATAAATACCAATGCTGACAGGGCGGCTTTTGGCCACAGGCCCTGTATATTTGTTTATGTTTTTGCCTCTTTCTCCCTCACTCTGTCTCTTTTTGTCTCATATGTGTGTGTTCTTGTATTAAGGACAGTCTCCCTTGTACCCTTGTGTTGCGTAAACCTGATGTTGTTTACCACTGTCGTGACCGTACTTCTCTCGCTCCAAACAAAGTTTTTCCCCATCGCTGTTTGACTGCAGATGAATACTGTCTTTCTCCTGTTTCGTCCTGCTGTCTGGCTGCGAGATAACCATTTGTCTGATTGTGGGCGACACGCACACTCCCCAGCAGTTAGGCTGCACTCAGATCATCTGTTACACAAGCCTGCCCCCCACTTTTTTCTCTACGTCTCTTCATTTCTCAGCCTTTCTTTCTGTCTTTCTCACCCTTTTCCTCTTTCTCTCCTCCTCCATCTTGCCTTATGGTGGAGTTTGTCATTCATCAAACAGTCACATCTGTGAGGTGTCAGCTCTCTCTGATAAATGACTCTGATGAAAGAATGCTAAATGAAGGAGGTAAATGAGAAAGCTGGGTAATTATTAGAAAAGCCCAGTTTCCAGCTTACTGCTGTTTATTATTTATTTTGCATCACAGCTGAGGGCAAAATGCTCTAATTGGAGAGTTGAACAAGTTGAGAAAGCGAGGCTGTTCTTTAAGTCGTGCAGGATTAAGACAAAAAAAATTGGTTTTGTTTCTTCTGGCGATCCTTGTTGGTCATTCATTTTTCTTTTCTGCCCTTGATCGGGTGAAGGCTTATTTTCTATTTTCTGTTCTAATGCTGCCATTAAAAGAAGTGCAAACTGTTTTTTTCTCTACTCAGTTTTTCAATCCTACATCTACATTTTCACCATTTCCACCTTCTTTTCCCTTTTCACACTCTCTGGCTCTTGCCTGTCTCTCCAGGGTGCCCTGCCGTTTGATGACGACAACTTGAGGAATCTGCTAGAGAAGGTGAAGTTGGGAGTGTTTCACATGCCACACTTTATCCCTCCAGACTGTCAGAACCTTCTCCGTGGCATGATTGAAGTGGATGCCTCCAAAAGACTAACGGTAAATTCAATTAAGAGACTGGATGATAACACACAATTAGTATTATCTCAACTTTTGTGCACTTCTGGGCTGTTTTTCATGACCCCTTATTTCCAGTTGAAGGAACTCTTCATGCTACAACATGCAATGATAGCTTTCTTTGGGGCAGAAGTTTAGAGGAGACTCTTTCCTATTTCAATATGACAGTGGAGTGATTTTCCAAGTTTGGTGTTTAAGAACTTGACCAATGTACGTGGAAGCAAAACCTTGCAGCCAGGTTCCAAAGTCTTGCAGAAAGCCTTCCGAAAAGAGTGGAGGCTGCCACAGCAGTAAAGGGGTGGTAACTATATATTAATGTCCATGGTTTTAGAAGGAACATTACACCCATACGTGATTGACAACCATGTGCCTGTGGGTGTAATTATTACATATATCTCTAAGGGTACGTATATACTGCCTTCACACTCTTGTTAGCACACAAATATTAGGCATCATGAACCTCTGCAGTACATGTTGTTATTCTTTAGCTGTATGCATAATGTGTTTCTATACTAAGGTAGAAACGCTAAGGTATGGAGTACTCTTAGTACCTCCTTATGCGCAATTTATACATTCCCAGTGACTCAATAAGACCTGAATTATATCTGCAATAAATATTTCATATTCACAGTCCATGACTAGAAGTGTTTACAAATGATGTTGTAGAAGTAACTAAACAAATTTTGATGCTATTTGAGACAGCATTCATGGGGAAAAAAAAGACCCAGATACATCATGTCTTTGTTACAAGAGGAAATTCATTATTTTGCATATTCCCAGCAAGCTGGGAAAACTTGTAATGCTCCAAGGAGAGAGGAAGACGGCAAAGATACATCTTGCTCTCTCGCTGGCTAATATCAACTCGACGCTGCCAAGCCAACCATTGTCTTTTTGTTTGCTTCTTTTTTCCTCCCTTGTTTCAAATGTGTTTGCCTCGCCTCATCCCCAATTCTGTTTGAGTTCCTCCTCAAGTACAGGATGTGAATTCAGGAGAGGGCTGCTGTTTGTCTACTTTCCCTCTGCACTGTTTAGTGTACTCCTCACAATGCCAGTCCCTTCCTACACAGCAACTGATCACCTTCGCAAGGTGGCTGGAGGAGAGCACAAGAACAGAAAGATGTGAAGGGCAGAAAGTCAGGTTGAGAGAGAGAGAGACGGACAAAGTGAAATGTAAATAATGAAAGTAGCCAGACTCAAAAAGTGCATGCTTCACAGAGAGACGGTGCTGCCCTTTGTTCTTGTCCTGCATTTCACATTCAGACGACGTACTGAGAAGCTCAAAAGTTACTGTTTCTGTACACACACAAAGAACATACCCTCTCCAGGCTCTCCAGGTATCCTTGTGAATCAATATAGTAAACAAAACTGTTTTCATGCCCCTGCCTGTGAGCAAGTGGTGACACCACCCTTGAGTGGATGCTGATGCTCCATTTGCCCATGCCTTAGCTTTCTTTCACAACGTCACAATGACTTTAACTAACAGAAACGTGAGCAAGACCAAAAGCTACAAAGAAAGGGATGCTCATTTGCAGGAGAGTTTACAACCTTAAGGGACAGCCCTTCACGTGAGCAGCAGAAACATGAACTTGAGAGACCCCAGCTCTTTGGTATGCTGTATGTACACTATAAGCTTTATTTTTTCTGTTCTTTCTGCCTGACGAGGACAGGTCACCCTGAGATCCCCTAGATATGTCCGCCAGCCTCCGGCGCTGTCCTCGACAAAGGGTTACACACAGACTGAGCTGCTGGGAGAGAATATGTTACCTCTCCGCCCCCCTCTCGTGCGAGACGGCTCCAAACAGAGCTCTGGAGATGTGTTGTAACCTCGCAGAATGTCAAATAACCCTGTTAGATTGAGCGTTCTTGGACTCGGTGGTGACCGTCCAGTCAGAGAGGAACGGGTACACCTAAGGGTGGCAATGACATCATAAGAGAACGTGCTATTCTTTTTCTTGGGATTATTTTTCATAATAATGTTGACAGAAGTTTGTTGAATCAAATCAATAGGGTAATCAGACTACAACTACTGGCTGTGTTTCAGTATGTCTATTTTCACCTTCTGTTAATTAGATTTTGCTAGTAGATGCACGGAAGTACACATAAAGCCAAAGCCCCTCAGAGTCTGAGTGGGAGGGCACGTACCCGGGCTTAAGGGGCTTAGCCCAATAAAAGCCTTTCTCTTCATTTCCTGTCTGTGTAGTCGGGGCCCCTAGGTGACCAGGCCAGCCACCTCAACACAGTCATCTCATCTTCACTATTGAAATGAACAAAGATATCCTGGAAAGATCTGCCTCCTCGTGATCCCTGGCTAATTAAGAGGATTGGCTTACTTATTATATTAAAGAGCAGTTCATCACACATAGATAATTCACTGACGGGGATGGCGCAAATGAATTACTAAATGTCCTGAAATGAAAATAGTGGAAGTGTGGATGTTTGGTTTTTACCTCTGTTTTCTAGTTCTTTAAATGCTGTTTTTCCTGGCAGAAAAATGTTCATATGGTAAACAGATGTCAAAATGTCCTGTTTTGGTCTCATTATCATGTAGTTATGTTGTTTTGGCTTTGTAGGGCAGAATAAGCCCCATTGCTCCCTGAAGACAATGGCCATATGACTGAAACATGCATACACATGCAGACCTGCATACATTTGTATAGATACGTGTCACATGAAAATCTATTTATACACACCCAGATAAACACATATCAGAACACTTACACTTACACCTAGCCAAACCACTATTACAGCAGCATTTCCCTCTGCCTGAGTGAAAGCAGCTGGAATTGGTACTGTCACATTTAGAGACTGATTGATGTGATACTGCATTTCAAACCACATCACTTTAAAGCCTGTGTGTGATATCAGTCTCTTGCCTCCAGGCCTCCAATAAAAGTGGAAGAGAGTAGGTCACCTACTGGCCTGTATCTGACAGCCAGGGTGTCTCTGTCAATACCATGACCTCTGTGGAAGCAGACAAGATTCACCTATAGTCAGTAGCCGCACTCTGGACAGTTCTGTGATTAAGCTAATATCGCATGAAGGCATTCATCAGTGCTGAAGCACAGAGGTGAATCCTCTGGGATTGAGACATTTATGGAGACACATGATCAAGAACAATACCTCTGAATAAGTGATAATAATTAGAGATGCTATGTGTATCTCCCGTGGGTCCACAACAACAGCAGGAGCAAATAAAAAAAGTCCCAACAGTGACATTGATCCGCTTTTCCTCTGTGGGCATACTGTGGATTCATTCTAACAGACATCTTCCTTTGTTGACCTTTTGCTCACTGTTTCTGTCACTTTGTGCTTTTTCCTTTCTTGGCAAAAGACCACATTGACAGTGTGGATGACAAAGTGGCTACATTAAAAGTGTGATGACAAGAGTAGTATTGAGAAAGCGAGTGTTTGTGTGAGTAGGAGAGATGGGAAGAGAATGAGAATGCAGGGAGGGATATAATATTGTCTGTTTGTATCACTTATCACTCTCATACTCGTGCTGCACCTCTCTCTGACTTACTCATTTTGTCATGACATTTTTCCCCATTGGCAGTATACATTTTTAATATTCCATTCTTTTCTTCCACTATTCAATCTGGCAATATTGTCCTATTGTGTTTCGATTAAGCCAGTAAGCTCAGGGCTTACTAAAGCCATACTGTGCTTCCATACACATGTAAAATATTATTGTTTTTTGCAGTCACATTTCTCAGTGGTTCTGGTGCCTTTAATGCCAAAAAGATGATAAAATGATTCAAATAAAATGCATCACATGGCTTGTGTACTGACCTGCCGTTTCTTTTCATGTCTTTTACAGTTAGAACAGATCCAGAAGCACACGTGGTACATGTAAGTACTCCTCTGTCTTCCCTTCCTCTTTAAACTCCTCAACTCCTCTTCTTTCCTCTTAGCCTATTCTGCAGCTGTTGTAGACGTGAGAGGAGCTACCTCATGATTAATGGCTTTGAGTTTCAGCCCTGTACACGAGAGTACATTTGAGCAGGGCATGACTCCACTCTCTGGGATGTGGGGGTAAATTGGTAGTGCATGAAAGAGGATGACTGTGCAGCATATGGTCAGCTGAACAGGGAGCAGGGGAGAGGGAACAAGCAGGGATGTGGTGGAGGATGAACCCACCTAAGCTCCAGTTACCCATCGTTTAACCTTCATAACAGAGTGTACCCACCTTTTAAAACTAACAGATCTTTTGAAAGAGGTCATCATAAATTGTCAGAGTTCATTTATGAGAATGGGCTTTTTAATGGAAAACAAAAGCATGAATAAATGTTAGTTTTTAATATAACAAATTTACATATATAAAGAAGTTTCAATGACTTTTAAAGGCTCTTACACAGGAAAAGCAAATATGAATCCAGGGAGGAGCTTGTGAGTCCTGGAAGGGGATACGTTAAGGTTTCTGTTGTGCACTGAAAGATCATGCAAACAGAGAAGGAGAATGAAAAAAGAAACAAGAGGAGACAAGACAACAGCTGGGAGAGAAGACTAATGTAATGTGAGTTTTGTCAATGAGGAAGTTGCCTGCCTGCCATCCATCCAAATCACACAAACTACGAGCTTCTTTTTTTTTTTTACAAATTAAAATACGGAAATCCACTCCTATTGTTTGTTTGATAGTTTTATTAGTTGATGAGCTTCCTAACAATGTTTTAGCAACTGAGCTGTGGTGATGAAAGGCCAGCGCCAGGCCTTCACCAGGGTCACTAATGATGGGCAGTGGACAAATATAATCTCAGTTCACAGTTCAATAGTATATAGGATATGTTCATTGAAACTGTTTAGAGAAGTGTTGATTCAACTCTGTGGTCATTTAAGAGCCTTTAGTTTGTGGTGCACCATTCTAAAACAGTTTAAACACATATTCAACCTTATAACCTTCATTAAGGTAGGATTTATTGCAGGGCTGTTGTGTTAGACTGCATTAGTTTTAGCAAGGTGGAACTAATAAACTGGCAATTGAGTGAAATTTTAAGGGGGCAGCAGATGTATACAGGAATTAAGTGTATTTTTATTTTGTTATTACCCTCGCCATATTTTATATGCACATAGTGAAACAGGGGGTGGCAGTTATGTAGAATAATCAATCACTGTGGCTCCAGTTCATCAAGTTCACATCTTATAGAAAGATAGAGGTGAATTAAATAGCTGCCTATGGGGTTTACACTTTACCAGAGAAAAACAAATAAATTATTGGGGGAAAGTAGAAGAGGGTTGCATGTAAATGTGAATCTGTGTATCAGAAACAGACATAAACATCTAGAATGTTCCAGAAAGCCTATAGAAACTAATTCATTTTAAATACGTGAACTCTCTAGATACAGAAAGACAAAATAGACAGAGAAAAGTGGCATAACCAGGAGAGTGTCTGGAAAAAAGCAAGGACATAATGAAGAAACTAAATTGGGAGAGAGGGAGACTGCAAAACTTTACAGCATGACTCAGTCGTCTGTCTGCATCTTGGTGAGCATGATGAGCCCTGTTCAACCTCTGAAGCTTACATGCAATATGACTAAACCTGGGAAAAAACATGACTATGAAAGTTTCTTGAAGTGAAACATGGTGATAATGAGGCAAACTTCTTGCCCCAGACGACCTAGAGGCAAACAAACACTGAAATACTATGCATATACTGTATATTCTTTCTATAGTTCATAGTGAAATCCATATACTCTATAAGCTATATGAAAATGATGTATTCAAAAATCCTGAAAATGACTGACAGTGTTATAATTTCTTTGCATTCCCAGAGGGGGGAAGAACGAACCAGAGCCAGAGCAGCCTGTGCCCAGGAAGGTGACCATCCGCAGCCTGCCCTCTGCAGATGACATCGACCCAGACGTACTGGACAGCATGCACTCCCTGGGTTGCTTCAGAGACAAAAACAAACTACTGAAAGACCTGCTCTCAGATGAGTGAGTGAATGGAGGGCCAAAAGGCAGGGGATGGGAAAGAGAAAGAGGTGGGATGAAAAAGCAAAGAAGAATGGAGGTGTGGTTTAGGGAATGAAAAGGTGTGAGTGAGGAGGGGAAAAAAGATAAAATAGTTGGTTGAAAAATTAGAAAATAAAAGCAGCTGGAGGCTTGGAGAGGAGGATTGGGCTGTGTGATGCTACTGCAATGGAAGGATGGGTGTGTGGTGTCCGTGTGCACAGACGGCCTTGGTTTCTCCCCGGCTCTTCTCCTGTGAGGCTGTCACTTTAGATGTCAGAGGCTATAGATCACTTTACTGTTATCACACAGCGCCTACACAGCTTGCCACTGGATACATTCCCCCCAAACTGATCCTGGCTAGCACCACGAACAAGCTCCCGGGTCATGTTGTTTATGTTCTGATACTAATGTTTGTGTCTGAAATACACGTGTTTGTGCTTTTGCTCCTGTAAATATGCATTTATGCTGAGAATACATTTCCTGCAGTCTTTCATACACTTGTTTCTTATTAATATGAGCACGCAAAGTTGTATTTTTTTTTTCTTTGCTTTTCTATCTCCTTATCCTCAATTTGCCTTAGCCTGGCATCTTTAATTTAATACTAAACGAGCATTACTCTATCACTTTCTCTGCTCCCCATCTCCTCCATTTGCTTCCATTCTCCTGGGAGCATCCCATAATAGTGCTGGACTGGGGGAAAATCTGCGGTCTCTATCTCCCTTCCCCTGGTTCATTTTAGCTGAAGTTGCAGGTCCTTGTCTCTTTGCCTCCTACTGCTTTCCAATCTGTCTTTATTATGGAGGCCCAATCCCTGGGCATTTTGCATAGCGAGTATTGGCCTAGAGGCTAAAGATATTAGACTTCCTGATTCACAGAGAAAGAAAAGGACAAACTCATAATGTTTTGATACTTTCATAAACTTACTAGTAGACTCTGCGTATGGAGGGCATATCCTAAAAAATATATGCAGAATATTATATGATGGCCTAATGAGCTGTGAAACTAAACTTTTGTTTTAATGATGGAAGCTATTTAGTATCTGTTTCACAATGAACCCAAGAAGATTAAAACACATTAATCATAGTGAGGCTTTTTGCTGTTTAATGTCTTGGTTTTGAGCTCTTGCAGGCATGCGCTGATGCGTGTATGTATGTATGAATGCCTCAGTAATCTATACACATGTATGTTTTTGGAATGACGCAGGTTTGTTTAAAACCATTGTATCTCTTTTTCAGATACCTCAGTAGTCTTTTATTTGCCTCCTTTTTGCAGCGACAACCAAGAAAAGATGATCTACTTCCTGTTACTGGACCGTAAGGAAAGGTACCCCAGTCAGGAGGACCAGAACCTCCCCCCTCGCAACGAGATTGGTGAGGCTCAGATCAAAGAGACGTGCAGATAAAGAATGTAACATAATAAAGTATAATTTAAAAAACAATTAAAGAAAAGAGCATAGCAGGAGAGGTATGGCACACAGTATGTCTGAACAATACTACTACATGACTAGTGTCTAACTTCAACTGGCTTGTCATCTAGTCATTGAATATATTACTGTTTACACAGACAAAACAAGCCAATTTAGACAAGAATAAGTACTACAAGAAGGTAACTCATGAATGCTTCTAGTGTCTGAACTGTTCTGTGTTTTCCTCACTCAGAAGAAATTGGATCTGCTCCAGAAGCAATGGATTGGCTCTTTTCAGTTCTATTTATTGAATATAGACAAGCTTCTCAATGAAATATAGTAGCAGAAATAGAAGGTCTCAATAGGCCAGATATTTTTTCTTTTTAAATTTCAATCAGCTCCTACTGCGTCGGTTCAGATATTAACTCATCAAGAAAAGGTGTTCACCAATTTGTACACCACAAGCCAGCACAGATTTCCACCCACAGAAATCTGTGCAGAATCAGAGATGCTCTACTTAGACTTCTGCTAGAGTTATTTCACTCCAAGAGGACTATTATGTGCAAATGTGTGTGTGTGTGTGTGTGTGTGTGTGTGTGTGTGTGTGTGTGTGTGTGTGTGTGTGTGTGAGTGAGTGTGCTGTGAGGTACCGACATTTTGATGAATAGACTCCCTCTTCAGTGATTGTGATACAGTCAATACAGTGGCCATTAGTACAAGGTCTGGGAGGATACCATTACTTATTCACTATTAGTTAAAGTGTCAATGTGATTGGCGTTAAACATCACTCCAACATTCACATATGCAATCCACAAAACTGTAAAAATATACGCATTAACATACAGATGTCAGGTGCATTGTGATTCTGAATCGATCTGTCTGTTTTGCACAGATCCTCCAAGGAAGCGAGTGGACTCTCCCATGTTGAACCGTCATGGCAAGAGGAGACCAGAGAGGAAGTCTATGGAGGTCCTCAGTGTCACAGACGGAGGTTCACCTGTACCGGCAAGGAGGGCTATCGACATGACCCAGCATGGACAAAGGTACACATGGAGGTGAAAAGAAAAATATTAAAAAATATATACAATTTTCAAATGTACAAATATAGATCGACATAGCTCCATGTGTTTGTGTATGTGTGGAGAATCTCGCAGAACCCCAGTGGTGTTTCAGCAGGTCTGACAGTGAGTCTGGCTCTGGTGTCAGAAGGCTAGCTTGTGGTCAAACATAAACAGAGACTGACGCTCTGCTCGCTTTGTCTCCTGTCTTCACTGTAGTAAATCAGTGTACAGTAAAAGCTTGGATATTCCTGACGCCAGTACAAAATGCAACAAAGAAGAAAGGTATTCACTTGCACTCCTCGCACTTTCACCTCCTCCTGATCCGTGTCTCTCTCCCATTCAAGGAGACGTCCATGGCGGGAGAAACATGCAGCGGTGCTTTCTGTTGAAAAAATACTTTGTGTAAATGGTCACTACATATGCAGTGTGTGGCGGCTATACTATTCTAGACTATTTTAATAAGCAATCACTCACCTGAAAAATGAAAGAAGCTGGGTCCAACAGAGTCAACAGTTTGGGGATGGCAGTCCCTAAAGTTTCATTTAACTCTCTTAATGAACTTAATTATCAAACTGAGGAAGACTGCACATTTGCAATTCAGGGCCTTAATATCTACAACCTCTCTTTTACGGTGTTAGCTCAATTATCTCTTCTTTTCATAATCTGAATGCACTGATAATCACTTCTCCCATACTGTGTCCCACTTTCTCCGGATGCAGAACATTTATCCATTTCTCTATTTTAGAAATGTTCAAGTCAAGCCAGAACCACACCCCCACAAGGCACAGTAGACTGATTTAAAATCTATTTCCTCATCTTATTTCAACAACCAATATATCATCACACCACACATTTCTGCTCAGAGGCAGTGACATTTGTGACAGCGGGAAAGATTGAATCTGAGGGGGTGATAACCTGATCTGCCTAATGATAGGCAGATTGGCAGACTGCTGGAAAATGCTTTCAGAGGTGTGGGACATAAATGCAGAGGCAGGAGGGCATATATTATATAGATAAAAAAAAGATATAGTTATACAGTTGAATATTCATCCAAATGTCAGATGCATTAATAACTCCTCACCATAGTGCTTTGCCAACAACAAAATATCAAGAATTTATTTCCCACTTTATTTCACAGGGGGAATCCACTTCAGAAGTTTTAAAGCCATTTCAAGAGTTCCCACCTCTGAACACACTTCTGCTTAATTCTTTCTGTCCTCTGGTGCCTCTGAATTTCAATTTAAGATTCATCTTCTTGTGTTTCATCGCCTCCACTCCGCTGCTTCATCCCTTCAGGCGATCCAAGTCTTATCTCTTCTTTATTTAAAGGTTGCCTTAGTTTAGAAGCTGTCTTCTTTTGCCCTTCCCTCTGACTCATCTGTTTCAGTCAAGCCTGGAATCCCAAAATAGGCCAGTTTGCATTGACTTTATCGAGCATTAATAATACTTTTCTCAACACCAGTTCATGAATCACACACAACACATCATAAAGGGCACCCATATGAGCATTTTGAACCTTTAGTTAAAACTGGACCTTTAAGTTTACTCATATGAATCTCAATACAAGTCACATCTATAGATGGGAGCAAAGGAAATAGGTTTATGTCTGGATCTTACATATATCAGCAGCCGCATTCATTAAAAAAGCTCCGCTGCATCTTTCTTCCGTGCTACTTTAAATCAGTGTGTTTGTTCTTACCCCTCCACCCAAATCTTTTTCAGGGTCTTATCCCTACCCTTTCATATCTCCTCTCTCTCTCTCTCTGCTGTGGTCCCTTGTGTGCAGCTGACCTTAAGTCCCACACTCCCCCCTCTGTTTGTATGGAATTGCTATGCTAATGTGGAAATGCTGCTAGTTTTTCTCTGTCTGGCTTCCTATCAGCTGTGGTGGGTTGGAGGTGGGGGGAGCCCTATATCACAGGCCCTCTATCTCCAAATCAAATCAAATCTCTCTCGCGCCATACGTCTCTTTTCCCCCACTGCAATTCACAGCTCTCCAGCTGATCAGTGGTGGGAAAAAGTAACAAAGTCTCTGTGAATCTGGATTTTGTTGTGTTTTTGAACTTTTCTGCCTTTTATCACATCCTTGTTTGCGCTTTGTTTGATCATGTGCGTGCTTGTGTGTATGTGTGTGTGTGTGTGTGTAAAGACGATGGTGTTGGGGAAGCACATACAGAATAACGTCCAAAGATTTGACTGACTTTCTCTGAACCTAACCTTATCTTTCCCCGACAGCAAACTTTTGTCGACAGCACAGAAGATTCGTCGAACTTCAGATCAGAGGGTGTCAGAGAGAGGACTGACTTTGAAACATGTGTTTTGACAGGATACATTTCCACCACCGTAAATAGTGAAAGAGAGGGGAAACAGTTTTATCTAAAATTACACAACGAAAATGCCTGCACCTCAGTCCTTATCCAGCATTTTGCCTCATATATCTCATGTAGGCAGTTAAAATCCGATCAACTGCCCAGGCTGCAGTTTCACACGTGATTGGTGATTTGACTGCTTTTGTGAAGTATAATTGAATAGATGTGGGATGTTGTGGAGAAGTATACATGGAGACATTCTCACATGAATGCCCATTTCATTCTGTATCTACCCAAAGTATCTTAACAAGACATTTAAGGCTAAATTCAAAGCACAAGAAATCCAACTGATTTAATTTAAAATCTTAACAGCATGCCAGGAGAAATGAAGGGAGGTTAATGATATGTAAATGAAATATGGAAAAGTGCTGCAGTGTAAAGAAGAGAATATCAATTGATTTTTTCCCCCTTTACAGATCTGCTCTAGTTGCTTCATGCAGTTTAAATGTGTTGGGTTAGTCGGAACAGTCTTAATAACTCAGGCTCTCATGCTAATTATTGACTCAAATGTATTTAAGAGACTCAAATGAGCACAAATAAAGCACCTTTAACACTGATCTCTACAGTAACTGCAGGGGTCTTACTACATTTCGAAATTTGAGGAGCTGAGCTGTGAATATTAATGTACTGACTCCTGAGGGAGTTGTCAGGGTTCAGGAAAGGAAATTATTTAAACAGTATGTTGATTTATATGAATATCTACTCCTCGTAGAAGAACTCTATTGGCAGTCAATATAAGTCAATATAGAGGAGAGAGAGAGAGAGAGAAAAAAAAGAAAAGTTCTCCACTTGCCTTAAATCACGCTAGCAGAGCAGCAGCATTGTGTTTTTGCAGCAGTGTTATTCGTTTGCCGTTTGACTCCTGGCACCATCCATTTCATTTTGCTTTGCTTTTGTTTTATCTCAGTCCATGCCCTCATCTCATAACCTCTTGTACTTCTTCCATGCCCCACAGCCCAACATTAGACCCCCTCTGGTGGTGTGGATGGGTCTTTGATGCAGCTGGTGGTCCTTCACTGAGGACATGGGCCCTGATCTAAAACAGGCTTATGGGAAATGTTAGCTTGAGGACTAATGGTTAATAGAAAGACAAGAAGGGTAGCCACACACATACACATATAGTGCACACATAGACCATTGCACACACGTGTCACTAAAGGGTTACTTCACTCAAATTGCAAAATATATAGAAATGCAGATATTTTTGGTTTCATTTGTCCAGATATAGATTAGTTTAGAATGTAAAATTGTAATATTATATTAATATATTGTATATTTATTATTTTATGTTTTAATATTTTTGTTTAAGTATAAGTTCTTCTGGTACTTACGTACAGTTAAATGTACTCTGGGTCTGCTGTAGCGCAGGAGGTAGGGCAGGTTGTCCATCAATTGTAGGGTTGGCGGTTCGATCCCCAGCTTCTCCTGTCCATGTGTTGTCCTTGAGCAAGACACTGAACCCCCAGTTGCTCCTGATTTGGAAGTTGCTTTGCTATTTTTTTGCTATTGCTATATAATATAGTTACATTCCATCATTGGTGCTCACATTATGGAAGAATTCAACAGCAATGTGTCTTTCCAGAAACAATATCCAGGTTACTCTGGAAAATCCACAGACCACAATGTCAACTGTTTTTGTTGAAACAACTTTCTAATGGCAAGGTATCCCCATGAAAACTGTTGACAACGAGGTCTGTGGATTATCCAGAGTAACTAGGACATTGTTTCTGGAAAGAGCAGTTGCTTCAGGGTTTTCCTTAAATGCTGTGATCAAATAAAACCAAACCTTTCTGCATGGCTACATACTACTTAAGAACATGATTTTTGTAATTAGGGTGAACTGACCCTTTAAAGCAAGCAAGCACACACACACACACACACACACACACACACACACACACACACAGAAACACCTTCAGCTTCAGTTTCAGCATCTCCTCTCCTTATTTAATAACACAGTTTCTATGTTTCTATATGATAGATGATGAATGGTTGCATAGCTGTGTATGCTGTTCACTATAAATAAAAGACTTGTCAACAATAATTCATCGTCTCCCCAAAGCAAGGGTGAGCCTCTGAAAGCCCATTACTGTACAATAACCATCTGTAACATTAAGTTTATAGACCTGCTGGTCTAACACTGACAGACGCAGAGTGCCTCTAACAATATGCTCATAATGGCCCGAGGACACTGGCCATGTGTAGATGAAGTGCAACTGACTATGTGCACACAGGTGCAGTAGTGAGCAACTGTGGGTATGTCTCCGTGGAGCGTAGGACTTTAAATGTAAATGATAGCAACTGTCTGGTCAGCTGCTCCCTGAAACAAAAACAGTCCTAGCCAACATGGCTTCAACATCACCTACTCATGTGTGCATGAGTGTGTGCAATAAATACACTCACAGAAGGGGCAGTGAGAAAATTACGAAAATAGTTTGAGAGTGGGTGTTTCTATATTTTCTTCTCTCTCATGGTAGCTGTTAGTGTTGCTTCTCTTCTGTTTGTGTGTCTTTGCCTGTCAGGAGAAAGAATCCTGTTCTAGTACCAGTTCTTTCTTTAGCTGAACCCAAATACGTGCTTCTACCTTTAGAAGATTGATACATACAGATCTTAATCCAGGCTCAGTGTTATGACAGCACCAGTATCATTTTTATGGTTACTAGCTATAACTGTTTACATAGTGTCCATGTGTGGATGCATCTGTGGGACTGCTCGAGGATCAGGAATGAACATCAGTCTCCATTACTTGATTCCTCCTGTCCCTTATTCTTCCATCCCTCCTCATTCCTCCATCACTCATTTTCTTCCTCTACAAGCAAGCAAGTAAAAAAAAAAAAAACACTAGTCGTGGTGTTTATCTCTTCATCTTTTTAAAGAGAGACAAAAGATCTGTATGTTCTGTTACATGTTCACAAATTCATCAATACTGAATGGAGAGAGAAGGTGGGGGAGGGGGTATTATTAGATTGAATGACAAAAAGGAACAGTGTTGTGACAGTGAGCAGCTGGTGTTTCCGAGTCTTGACAGGCTTTGCTTGTGTGTGTGCGTGTGTGTGTGTATGTACATGTGTGCGCTTGATGGAGACAGATTGTCCTGTGATTGTTCATTTCTGAGCAGGGCTCTGCCCATAGAGGTTATTGACGGTATCTGCGGGGGAAAAGAAAAACATGACAAATGGCAGTCAACCAAATGTCCCACTTCATTTCCCCCCTCAATATATTTTCTACTGATCCAGTGCAAAGGCCTGAAAGTCAACATGTTTGGTTTATTAGCAAACTATAGATTTGGCAGAAAGCTAATTTGAATGCTAATCTCAGGAAAGTAGCCTATGGATTGCCAGGAAAAGCTGCAGTCAAATCGACATATCTCAAACCGAAGTTTGAGCTTAATTGGTTTGAGACTAATTGCTGGCAGTCAATGCTAGTAATGGCCGTTGTCAAGTCAGTGCTGTTACTGTGCTGTAATGCTTTTGCCTTCTTTGTGTGAATAGGTGTTGTGTTTGCAAAGGGCTTGATAGCAACTACTGTGCTTAGTATGATGGTAACATCTGCTGTAGTGCTTTATAACTGTGTGCAACATGTAACCTCCAAGCTCTCACCTCCACCCGTCTTTACTGAAACATGTAACAGGTAAACACCTACAAATGACCTCTGCCCTCTGTGTGTGTTCTTGCGTGTTTGTGCCACAGGTCGCGGTCTATTAGTGGAGCCTCCTCTGGCCTCTCCACCAGCCCCCTCAGCAGCCCACGGGTAAGTCACAACCCTCTGTGCACTTTCGGTCACGCACATGCAACACACACCTCCTGACCCAATTCTCAGGTATCTAGTCACTCACCCTCAGGGATAATGCTCTAACTACTGCTGATCTCATCTTATTGCTGTCATCTTATTGTTGTTTATGTCCACTAGAGAAAACAAAGACATGAAAGCAATATCACTCTTTCTCTCTGCACATGCAATATTGCTCTACTGCTCCATTTTATTATTAGTTTGAGATATACTATATTTTTACACCCCTTAAATTTTAATCCACAGTTCAGATCTACCTTTGCGTTTTGAGGGTGCAGGGATCCACTATGATAAGCTTTTCATATCCGGTGTTGGATCAGACTTTACATGAGTCATCGCTGTGTCCATATAGTTGGACCTTTCTGTTGAGGAAAGCATGCTGATAAACTTACACTGGGAACGTGACAGCACAGCAAACTTTTTCCTCCCCTAAAGCCTCTTTTCTCACTCCATCCTTTCTGCGTATTATCCCTCTCTCTATGTTTTCTGTTGCCTGAGCTCTGTGGAAATCCAGCTCAGGGAATGCTTCAGAAAATCCCACTTTTTTTGCCCAGAGCCGGGGAGCTTGTAGTAAACTTTTCCAGCTGACTAACCTGAGAAGACTCAAGATTAGCCAGGATCCTAAGTCGAGCTCCTCGCGCCACACAGGTTCTTTCATACTGATCTGAAAGGGAAATTGATTTCTCAGACCTAAACAAAGCCCGGATTGTGCTCTCAGCAAGAGGCTCCGTGTGGGGTTATTTCCACTGATTTGTGTCTGCAAAAAGTGGGAGGCATCCAAGAGAAATAGTTTATCAGTGTACCATTGTGATGGTAATTTCACCATTACAGATGAAACAGATCAATCAATGTTCACCAGCAATACCAATATGTTGTTCCTCCTGGTATTGAGCTAGCCCAATTTGTCCTCACAGCTGGCCTTATGTCTCTTACACCTGTTTGTGTCTGATTGTTTGTTTTTGTTAGCAGAGCCCTGCATGCTTAATTCAAGTGAAGTCCATCTTTTTATGTATTTTGTTTGGCCTTTTTTAAATTGTGTGCATTGCTTGCTGTTTTTGTTGCTCCCATTTCATTTTTTTTGTTGTTAGCGTTCTGTTGTTTCACTGAATGGTCTAACTGCATGTCTTCTTTTCCTTTTTGTCTTTCTTTTTTTGAAATGCCTTCATCTCTCCTGTGTATGTACACATCTCACCTGCCTCGGCTATGTGGTTTGCTCCGCCACACTTTTTGTTTTGCTTTGTGTATGTGTTTGTGTCCCCTTTGTTTTCGTCTCCTCCTCCACCTGCTCTGGCTTTTGGCTACATTGTGTTGCGTGTCCTCACACTGTGTCCTCTAACTCCAGCCTGTCAGAAAGTTCTGTGTACCGCCTCAGTCTCCAGACTTGTTGCAGTCCCCTAACACAAGCCCCTGCCCATCCCCTGAGTCTTTCCCCAATCGCACAGGCCCCCGTATCTACACCCCCAACTCACTCGCTCCAAACAGTGAGCCCCTGCCGACAGCACTCAACAAGACGCAGACACTCCCCGCCAAGCCCAAAGCTGTCCCCAAGCCCCTCCAAGCCACACGATCTAACCCGCTCCCCGAAACCTCCCCAGATCCAGCAGCAAAATCAAAGCCCCCCACTCCCTGCCAGCTCCCATCACAGCCACCCTCTGCCTCTGTGCCCCCCACCCCTACTTCTCCATCCTCCCCATCTTCCCCCTTTTCGCCATCCCCCATCCCCAGTGTTTCTATCCCAAACAGCCCCCAAGTACGGCGCTCACATTTTTCTGCCAACCCCCAGCTGTCTGTGCCCTTTAGCCCAGTGGTACCCCTGTCGCCCATCCGGCTGCACCACTTTCACCCCGTGGCACCGGCACCTTCTTCATTCACTGACCACCCACCCAAATCTATCCCGCTCATACAGGTTACCCCTCACCCCTCCCCTCGAGGCAGCCCCCTCCCCACCCCAAAGGGCACCCCGGTGCACACTCCCAAGGACAGCCCGGCTGGGACCCCAAACCCAACGCCGCCCCCCAGCCCTTCTATCGGAGGCATGCCTTGGAGGACGCGCCTCAACTCCATCAAGAACAGCTTCCTGGGCTCACCACGCTTCCACCGCAGGAAACTGCAAGGTACCGGCATTACAGCAGATTTAAGATTTTTATGGTTTGCACTGAAATATCTTGTTGAGTGTTAATTTCATCCCTCCCGAAATCTTACCTGTAGCCACTCGTGTGATCTGCTTCTTATCTTTCTCTGAGTCTCCCATTTTTGTCTGACTTTTGACTCTGCCTCCACAGTTCCCACACAAGAGGAGATGTCCAGCCTCACACCAGAGTCTTCCCCAGAGTGAGTAAATACTTTTTGAAGCCACCTTTCCAATCATATGCATAACCTGGCAGCCCCTCAGTCATTGGCTCAAACAGGCTCGCTCTTGATAGCATGATGTTTTGCAAAGTATTACATCCATGAAAGTGAGATTTTGCCTGCTGAGTTCCCTGTAATGACCTCAGGTCTGGTCTGGGTTGGAGAAGCCGCACCATAGCAGGAGGCAGTGGGTATGTTATGAGGGAGGGAATGCAGCCTGTGTGATGTTGCTGAGCTCCCAGGGGCCTGATAACTCAAGGTTGGCCTAGATATGCCTGTTTGGTTGGCTGGCTGTCTGGCATGGCCATCTCCATCTGGCTCAGAAGAACATCCTAGGTGGAAGGAGTTGGAGAGTTGGCTGGAAAACCCCTTCTCTTTGCTGGTTTGGGCTTGATCACAGGCATACACAGTCACCCACCAACTTACTGCTGATCAATGGGCCCCTTATTGTCTTTGTGGACATGTATGTAAGTATATAACCTAAGTATTTAAGTATGCAAATCCATCAGCATTTTCAAGACCTCATGAAATATTAATATGCCAGAAAACAGGAATCCATATGGCTTATTAGTGGGTGCATGTACACCTGGGCTGTGGCCAGTGGTTCACTCACTCACTCACTCACTCACTCACTCACTCACTCACTCACACACACACACACACACACACACACACACACACACACACACACACACACACATACCCAGTTTCACAGGAGGTGAAATGTCAGAATACTTTCCACCCCTGCACAGTTTCAGCTCATTTCCCTCTAGGTATCCTGTTTGCTCTTTTCCATTTTCCCAGAGCTACAGAGAGAAAGAGAGTTTCACCTTCTCTCCATTTTTCATGACAGATCTAGATGGATGGATGGATGGAGGGGTGGGGTTGGGTGGATGGACATGCTCTCTATTTGACGTATACAGTATCAGTATCTGTAAGCAATATAAACTTAAAGCTGACAGACAGTTTTTTTTCTTCTTGTCTTTCCCCACAGACTTGCCAAAAAATCCTGGTTTGGTAACTTCATCAACCTGGAAAAAGAGGAGCAAATCTTCATTGTCATCAGAGACAAGCCTCTCAGCTCCATCAAGGCGGACATTGTTCAAGCCTTTCTTTCGGTACACACTCCACGTTCTTGCTTCTACTGCCCCCCTAAACCCTTGTCGCATCTGATTCCCGATCCCTGTGCCCCAGCCTTTCTCTGTACATCTGGATATGTGCGTATGCAGCAGTAATATTTTGTGTATCTGCTGTCTGCTGCAGAACGTTGTCTTTTCTAACAGCAGCGATGATTAGCTATGCTATGAGGTCGTCTCTCTGAGTGTTTGCTAACATGCTTCTGATTTATGTAGCAATTCAGTAAACTGCTTGTGTTCAGTGCTTCTATTTTCTCTCTGCAGACTCACTTGAGGTCAATAGAAAATCAACATAGAGCACTGATCATTAGCATATAGATGCTTTGCCCTCAGTACTGTGTATTAAGCATGTGTGTGTGTTTGTGTGTATATTTAGATGTGAAGTGCGAGAAATTGAGAAAGTCGTGTAGATTGTACCTGTGTGTGTGGTGTGTTTTTATTATAGTGTGGATGTACAAATACATGCAGGAATGCAGACAACATCAGGGTTTCTCAGTGAGTGTGGCAGAATTTGTATCAACAAACATTCAGCAGTGGTAGTTGATATTCAGTGTACATAATTGAACAGAACCTATCCTCACCCCAGTTAGATTTAACAAAGTCTAAGTAAATGCAAACTCTGCCAGTGCAGGTCAATGTCAAATCAGTTTCCCCATCCCTGGAGGTAGCTATTTTCCCCTCTGGGTTATGCTAGCTGGTATTCCAGACAGGAGATTGGCACCTGAATCAGTGGAATTATACCTCTCACTACACTCACATTAATGGAATGTCAAACCTTCTCCAGTACTATGACGAAACGTGACTATTTCAGAGCTCACCTGTTCATTGGGCATACAAATTCATTTTAGGTGGTAGAGTGCAATATTGTTGGATGACTCAAGATTGCATTTGCTTAAATCTCCCTGGCATGCATGGCTACTCCCGAGGCATTAATCTCCGTAGAGTTTCAGCTGTGGCTTGGTAGTATATAGAGGGTATTTTAATGAAGGTTTATCCACCTTGTCATTTGCAACATCAATGTTCCCTACGTATAATCTCATTATTTGCTTATTTTACATCTCTATTTCTATCTCTGCCTTTTTTCCATTTTTCCTTAACTGAATCGGCTTCTTTTTGTCCTCCCAGATCCCCAGCCTGAGCCACAGTGTGATCTCTCAGACAAGTTTCCGAGCAGAGTACAAGTCCACAGCGGGCCCCACAGTCTTCCAGAAGCCGGTGAAATTCCAGGTGGATATCACCTACACAGAGAGCACAGCTGCCACCAAGGAGAACGGCATCTACTCTGTCACCTTCACCCTGCTCTCAGGTCAGGACACTGATGGCACGCACCAAGTTGCTAACCATCTTTTTTCCATTCACCATTCATTTTCTGTACCTGCTTATCCCTAATACACTGGGCAAATGGCACGTTGCAGACTGAACAGGTCACTAGTCTATCACAGGGACTGTGGACCTCATGTCTGGGGAACTCAGGTCTGTGATCCAGTGGGAAAAGAGTAGGGTGCCCAGGCATTAGGTACATCACCATACCGTTACTTTTTTGTCCTGAGTGGGGGAAAAATACTGGAAAATATTGTTTTAAATTTCAATTTTAGTGATACAGTATTGTGGAATCTTGAATTGCCAGTCTTCCATCTAATTAGGTTCTTAGAGGTCTTGGGAAATCGAAGCTCACAAGCCACTTTGACAAGTGTGGAATGTCATCCGTCATATCGAGTGGGATGCCGTCACACTTTAAACCAAAATGACTCAAATTAAACTATGTTTATATCCAGGCAACAAATAAACCAGAAGTGCTGTTTGCCAAGGTGGGTTTTTTTTTAAAACTCACTGCCAAAAATAATGGCTGCCTAAGGATTTTCAAAGTTCTTGCAATCCTGAATGCTCGATAAGATTTTCCCCCAAACCTCCCTGCGCATAACAAGATGAAGTCTGGCTATGCAAGATTACATACCATGCAATCATCTAAGTCTTGCAGAAACACATGTATGCTCTCTTTCACTCTCTTTTCTGTTTCACACACCTTCGGGGGGGGCCGCCCCGGCCCCCCCCCCCCCCCCCCCCCCCCCCGCCGGGGCGGCCCCCCCCCCCCCAGCTCACGTGTCCGCCCATGGCCCTCTGTGGGGCAGACAAAGGACCTCCGTGACACCAGCCTGTCTTAAAGTTTTTGAGACTTCCAGGCAGGGGGCCCAGGATACCCAGCTCA
>JAVQJL010009589.1:0-16649 GCA_036024295.1 Nannoperca obscura | reverse complement strand
TTTAAAAGAGTTTACTGATGTGGCAGACCTGAGGCTTTCTGGGAGTTTATTCCACATAACTGGGGCATAGAAACTAAAGGCTGCTTCCCCCTGTTTAGTTCTAACACGAGGAACAGTGAGAAGGCCACATCCAGATGATCTTATAGGCCTGGTAGGTTCATAACACTGAAGCAGATCTGAAATGGTCCTTGTGTTGAGATGGTGCAGCGACACTTTTCAAACTGGGCCAACAGGTGGAGCTAACGGGCTTCTGTGCCGGTACACTGTATCCTGTTGGGCAGATGATACCTTGACTGGTTATCTGCCAGGTGACTCGCTCTGTATCTCCATTAAGATGTTTCACCCCCCCCCCCCCCCAGGAGTTGCAGACTCCGACAGACAAGCGCATCTTTGTTCTGGCGGCGGCCCTCAGAGCCGGCTACACGGTGGACCAGCTGTACGAGCTCACCAAGATCGACTGCTGGTTCCTGCACAAGATGAAGAACATCACGGACCACGAGGCGCTGCTGGAGACGTACAACCAGGTCGGGCCGGGAACCGGCGTGGAAACACGGCAGCAGTTCTCTCGAGTCGTGATGTTTCTTGCTGACATTGTTCCTCCTTACAGGACGAGACCTCCATGCCTCCGGAGGTGCTGCGAAAGGCCAAGCAGCTGGGCTTCTCAGACAAGCAGATCGCACAAGCTGTACAGAGGTGAGTGGGAGAGACGAGGAAGGCCTGAGGACTAGTTGTTGGAGCCACAAATGAATTTGTAGGCCAGAGTTAGCTGCTGCATGGAGGGTGTTTAGATTTACAGACCGTCTTTCTTCACCTCGGTTAACACGTGTCCTTCCTCCTCCTGCAGCACAGAGCTTGTAGTCAGAAAGCTCCGTCACGATTGGTCCATCCTGCCTGTGGTGAAGCAGATCGACACCGTGGCGGCCGAGTGGCCCGCCCACACCAACTACCTGTACTTGACGTACCACGGCACGGAGGACGACCTGCGCTTCAGCGACCAGCACGTCATGGTGATCGGCTCGGGCGTGTACCGCATCGGCAGCAGCGTGGAGTTTGATTGGTGTGCGGTCGGCTGCATCACAGAGCTCAGGAAGGTGAGCTGCCGGATCTCATGGTGCTGCACATCGATTCGTTTCTTTGCACCTTTTAATGACACATTGTGCTGTTTTATGTCACCTGCATGTTCTTTATCGTTAGAAAAACAATACGTTGTGTTTAAAGTGACTTTAAATGATGGAAATAAAATAATAATTCTATTTTTAAACATATAAGAATATATTTCTTGCATTTTTATAGATTTTAAAATACATTTTGAGAAGTCTTCCTACTAAACACTTCTATTTCACCTGCGGTTTGATTAGAGACGTGCAGCAGGTGTCTAGCTGCCAGATATACAGAATTAGACACTCAGCTCTTCATCACTGACATGGAGGAAGATGAGAGAGGCTCTGAAAATAAGAGCTGGCTAAAGAGAACTCTTAACTGTTAAAGACTCCTGCAGTGCACGTTAGTGATTTGAGCCCACTAAGGTCAGTTGGTTGTTAAATATTGACCAGAGCAGCTTTAGATGTTGTACTACTGGATGCTTGTATGAAAATACTTCACTGATCAATACTCAATACTCACAAATGTACACAGTTCAATCAATATCAACACAGAGCTGCAGACGGGACACATTTAGCCTAGCTTAGCATAAAGACCGGGCATTGTAGAAACAGCTGGCAGCCTTATTCAGTGTCTGGCGGCCCGTTAACCAAATGTTATTGAATCACTGTTTCTTGATGTTGCAGATGGGTTATAAGACCATCATGGTGAACTACAACCCAGAGACGGTCAGTACAGACTACGACATGTGTGACCGCCTCTACTTTGACGAGATCTCCTTTGAGGTAAGATTTTCCCACCAATTATTGACTAATAACATAAGTTATGAGATTTTTAGCGTTGTTTCAGCTTAAAAAACATCTGGTGTTAAACTGTCCAATGTAACATCACAAACTGCAGCCGTGAAGCTGAAGTGAGACACAAAAAGCAGATTATCAGCTTTGTAAGAGTTGTTGTGATGTGTCCTGTCTTTTCTCAGGTGGTGATGGATATCTACGAGAGGGAGAACCCAGAGGGAGTGATCCTCTCGATGGGCGGCCAGCTGCCCAACAACATCGCCATGTCGCTGCACCGGCAGCAGTGCCGCATCTTGGGGACTTCGCCCGAGTTCATCGACTGCGCCGAGAACAGGTTCAAGTTCTCCCGAATGCTGGACACCATCGGGATCAGCCAGCCCCTGTGGAAGGAGCTCTCGGACACTGAGGTACTGCCGGCTGGGTTCACACGCCCGAACACCTGGGTTCACACCTGAATACCCGAACACCTGTGTTCACACGCCAGAACACCTGTGTTCACACGCCAGAACACCTGTGTTCACACGCCCGAACACCTGTGTTCACACGCCCGAACTCCTGGGTTCACATTCAGGAAGACGGGTTGTGTTTTTAACAACACGTCCTCTTTTTCTCCAGTCTGCTATGAAGTTTTGCGAGACGGTGGGTTACCCCTGCCTGGTGCGTCCGTCCTACGTCCTCAGCGGAGCGGCCATGAACGTGGCCTACAGCGACAGCGACCTGGAGAAGTACCTGACCAGCGCTGTAGCCGTGTCCAAGGAGTACCCTGTTGTCATCTCCAAGTTCATACAGGAGGCGAAGGTGAGACGAGAGGGCCGGCAGGAGCCATCGTTTCATTTACCTTCACGAGGGCCGTGTGTCTAAGGTTTGTGCACTCTCCAGGAGATAGACGTGGACGCTGTGGCCTGTGACGGGGAGGTGATGGCCATCGCCGTGTCTGAACACGTGGAGAACGCCGGCGTTCACTCGGGCGACGCCACGCTGGTGACGCCACCGCAGGACCTCAATCAGAAGACGATGGAGAGGATCAAGATGATCGTCCACGCCATCGGCCAGGAGCTGCAGGTCACCGGGCCTTTCAACCTGCAGCTGATCGCCAAGGTGACGAGTCCTGCCGCGTTTCTCCGGATCAGACCCGGAGCGAGAAAATGTGGATTAACAGTACTTGTTTTGTGTAGTGTGCTAGACGGATAATGGTTTGTGTTTGGGTGCAGCAACAGCCGGTACAGTTAACTCTGCACAGTTCACGCAATCATTTGAATTATTGAAACAAACACCTCAGATTTAAAATGCTGTTTTCACCAGATGGAGAAACTTCTGATTGGCTGCTGCAGCTTTCGTGTTGACTGACAATGCTGCTGGTTACTGATTGGTTAGGGCAAAACAAACAAAATGATCCTCCTCCTTCCTCTTCCTCCTCCTCCTCCTCCTGATAAACGAGCGTGCAGGTCTTGATCTGTTGTGTCCTGTCCCTCCAGAACCGGATCTGTGGAGGGTTAATTAGTTAATAAGGACGTTGTGCTCTTTCTGCCAGGACGACCAACTGAAGGTGATCGAGTGCAACGTCCGAGTGTCGCGCTCCTTCCCCTTCATCTCCAAGACGCTGGGGTTGGACCTGGTTGCCCTGGCGACTCAGGCCATAATGGGGGAGGACGTGGAGCCCGTGGGCCTGATGAGAGGAAAGGGGATCGTAGGAGTAAAGGTAACTGAGCCTCCTATTGAAAAGTGTGTCCAGCTCCCTGTTCCTCCTAACCACGTGTCGCGCCTCCTGCAGGTTCCCCAGTTTTCTTTCTCTCGGCTGGCCGGAGCCGACGTGGTGCTCGGGGTGGAGATGACCAGCACCGGGGAGGTGGCCTGTTTCGGGGAGAACAGATACGAGGCTTACCTCAAAGCCATGCTCTCCACTGGCTTCAAGATCCCCAAGAAGAACATCCTGCTCTCCATCGGCAGCTATAAGGTGAACGACCTGGACGTCATCGGGGATTCACGGATGAAGAGTCGCTCGTTCAGCAGATGTGAATGTTTGTGAATGTGTGCAGCTGATCCAGTGGAAATGATGCATCTTAGTGGAAAATGTACCAAGAGTGTGCACGTTACAGCACGACTGCGGCCTCCGTGGTGACTAACAGATGCCTCTTAAGGCCACCCAGCCATGTGGAAATAAACTGGCAGATTTTCACTTTCCAAACATCTGTTACGTAGTAGTTTGTGGTGATGCTTGTTTTTACGAGATTCTTGAAATATGAAGCTTGACAGATTTTATATACGACTCTAAACGTAACTGTACTTGCAAGTGTGGTAATTTGAGTTAAAGTGAAATGGACGAGCCATAATGAATTGAGTTTCTAGTTCTGGAAAGATTAACGTTGATATTATTGATTGACTGTTTTGTTTGCGGCGTTTCGTGTGTTCACAGAACAAGAGTGAGCTGCTGCCCACCGTGCAGGCGCTGGAGTCTCTGGGTTACGACCTGTACGCCAGCCTGGGCACTGCCGACTTCTACACAGAGCATGGAGTCAAGGTAACATCATCGCTTCACGTCAGTAGATGGATAAGTCAGGTGATCAAGAGGTGTTGGAGTAAAACTAAGGGTTTGGTCTTTACTAATCCTTCTGAAAGCTCTTATTCTTCATAAGTTGAAATCTCAGCTCCTGATTCAGTATTTTACTCCTTTTCCACTGAAATGTCACCAGTTGAACTTCTAGTTACACTTCATTGAAAATCAATCAGTTAATCGTTAATGTAACAGATCGATCCAGTCTGGTGAGTCTCAAAAACAATGGAAATTTGATCATTTCAGTGGAATAATAAGTCAAACAAACTGCATCCTACCTGATGCACAATGTATAAACTGGAAACATTACCTACAAAGTGACTCATTATATGCCGACCAGTCATGACAGACTAAACAATAACAGAAGGAATTATTATATTAATATGTGTGTATATATATATATATATATATATATATATATAATTAGCATCATTCTGCTGTGGTCCTGCTCCAGGTGACCGCAGTGGATTGGCCGTTCGAGGAGGAGGAGGACAGCGAGTGTCCCAAAGAGAAGCAGCGCAGCATCATGAACTACCTGGAGGAGAACCACTTCGACCTGGTCATCAACCTGTCCATGAGGAACAGCGGCGGTCGCCGGCTCTCCTCCTTCGTCACCAAAGGCTACAGGACGAGGCGCATGGCCATCGACTACTCTGTCCCGCTCATCATCGACATCAAGTGCACCAAGCTCTTCGTCCAGGTCTGTTTGTTGATGTATTCTAGGCTGGGACTTGGCCTGTGTTGTTGGGATGGCGGCACCAGTGATGTGAACGCATGTGTTTTCAGGCTCTTCATCAGATTGGGAGGGCTCCGCCGGTGAAAACACACATTGACAGCATGACGTCCCAGACGCTGGTCCGCCTGCCTGGTGAGCTGATCTGTTCTGACTGACTGTTGAGACGCTCTGATCGGTGGTCTCTTGGTCTCTGGTGTCGTCATGTTGGCTCATTTGTAGCGTGGAAACTTATTAGACAGCACAGCAAAAATAGATGACCACACAAATAAAAGTCTAGTTTGTACATTGTGTTTAACATCATTAATAAATGACACTAATAGTAAATCTGTTCTCATACCACCTGCAAAAACAGATGTGTCATCTGTCTGTGGGCATGTCATTATATATCAGCTCTGTAGCAACAAGTTACTTTAAAATAAATGAATGAAATCATGTGTACACGTGGTTGTTAACTCCTGTACTCATTCACTGTAACGCCGAGTGTCTGCGTGTGTTTAAACATGCTGTAACATCCTGGTTATTAGATTTCTGAAGCATCCGGTTTGTGTTTTGTGCGTCACAAACAGAAACCTGGTTATTGTTAGAATGATGCACACTAGGCTGCTTTACGCTCCGGGTCTCACATCGGATCAGGATAAGAGTTTATAAGCGTGTCTTCCTGATTCTCAGGGCTGATCGACGTGCACGTTCACCTCCGGGAGCCGGGGGCCACTCACAAGGAGGACTTCTCCTCCGGGACAGCAGCTGCTCTGGCGGGAGGAGTGACCCTGGTGTGTGCGATGCCCAACACTTCCCCTGCCGTCACTGACGCCACCACCCTGGCCCTGGTGCAGAAGGTGCGCCCACGTTTCCTTCCTGTTTGTTTGTTTGCCTGGTCATAACAGTGAAGACTCGTGTTGATGCTCTGGTTACAGCGCGTCAACACACAAACCTGATAGAGACTGAATGTTAATTAAATGTCAGCAGATAATTAGTTCCTTACCTGTTCTCTTTGTTACAGATTATATATTCGACTGTGTGCTTGTGTATTTGATGTTGTGTTGCGCCCTCAGCTGGCCAAGGCGGGCTGCCGCTGCGACTACGCCCTGTATGTGGGCGCCGCGTCAGACAACGCCGCTGTCCTGCCGTCCATCGCCAGCCAGGCTGCCGGCCTGAAGATGTACCTGAACGACACGTACTCCACCCTCAAGATGGACAACGTCTCTTTCTGGATGGAGGTAGGCGGAGTCTTAAAACTCTTTATTAGTTGGAATTCATCCTAACAAGTGCAATTTATCCAGATCAGATCTAAATGTGTCTTACATCGAGTTTGCTGTCATTGATGGGAACTTCTACAAGTACAAGAAAGGTCAAGATTTTAATATATTTAGTTTTTTCTTATGTCGTTATGTTGCTCATCAAAAACTATACATTTCAATCTCATTGTTGGATGATTTGTCTTCTCTGAGGCGGCATAGAATCACCATTAAGGCACTGCGCCGGCTTCCATATTTAGCTGATGCTAATGCTAATGCTAATGCTCGCTGAGCCCCAGTGGAAAACACTCAACTGTAACAGTCTGGTTTTGTGTGCAGCACTTTGAGAAGTGGCCCAAGCAGATGCCCATCGTTGCTCACGCCGAGAAGCAGACGGTGGCTGCGATCCTCATGGTGGCCCAGCTCTACCAGCGGCCGGTCCACATCTGCCACGTGGCCAAGAAGGAGGAGGTACAGTCCCACTTTGTTAGAATAGAGAGCTACAGTATTTCAGTGTGTGTGGCCTGAAGGTTTTTGTGTTTGCTTGCCACCTAAATGTTAAAACCAGTCCTTTATGGTGCTTTCAGTACCTGTACAGATGTGTCTTTCAGGTTCTCCTTCTCCGTCTCCTTTTTCAGATCCTCATCATCCGAGCGGCGAAGCAGAAGGGCATCCAGGTCACGTGCGAGGTGGCGCCTCATCACCTGTTCCTCTGTGAGGAGAACGTGGCAGAGATCGGCGACGGACGGGCGGAGGTCCGGCCCTCGCTGGGGACGAAGGAGGACATGGAGGCTCTCTGGGAACACATGGACATCATTGACTGCTTTGCCACCGACCACGGTCAGACACCTGATCCTGAATCTGTTGACCGGCGTCTCTGGAAAGTTGTCACCACCGTGTTTCACTGAGCTGTGTCTTCTTGTGTCGTTAGCTCCTCACTCTGTGGAGGAGAAGAACGGTGACCGCCCTCCGCCCGGTTACCCCGGCCTGGAGACCATGCTGCCGCTGCTGCTGACCGCCGTCAGTGACGGACGTCTTACTCTGGACGATATTATCAGGCGTCTTTACGACAACCCCCGCCGGATCTTCAACCTGCCCGTCCAGGAGAACACCTACGTGGAGGTACACACACAGCCGGACTGCATTTGATGCTTAAACCGACACAGAAATCTATGCTTTTATACGTTTCTGTCCAAATAATGCCTCCGTTTTGAATCCTCACCCTCCTGTCTGGGCCGTTCAGGTGGACCTGGAGCAGGAGTGGGTCATTCCTCAGGCCATGCAGTTCACCAAGTCCAAGTGGACGCCGTTCCAGGGTCTGAAGGTGAAGGGGAAAGTCCGCCGCGTGGTACTTCGGGGAGATGTGGCCTACATCGACGGTCAGGTCAGTGCGCGCGCACACACACACACACACACACTGTTTTACTGTGTGCTGTAAATGATACTAGTAGAAAAGGCAAATGAAAAGCTTTCAGGTGCAGTTACAGACGTGAGGTGAACAAATACATTCTCAAAGAAAAGACAAGGATCCACTTTGAAGAACTGGACTGCTCTGAAACGTGTGGATTTTGTAACTTTCCTTTAAAGAATATTTAATAATACTTGCTGAGGTCAAATAAAAGCATGTTTATGAATGATGTGACCGGTGTGTCTTACAGCTGTAGTTCTCCCTCAGGTGTTGGTGCCTCCAGGTTACGGTGAAGACGTGAAGACGTGGCCCGCCGCTTCGATCCTTCCTCCTGAACCAGTCAAAGACAGTCCCAGGGTATTCACAGCACTAACGGTAACACACAGTGAAGGATTGATCATGTAGGAGAAACTCACCATGTGTCATGGGTGGATGTTGCAGACTCCGGAGCACCCGCGTCCTACTCCGCCCCGGGACGGCCCGGTCCGAACCCGAGCGGCCAGCCCTCGCCGATCAGTGGGAGAGAGCCGCTACCTGCTGCCGCCTCGCATCCACCGCGCCTCTGATCCGGGACTCCCACCAGGTACTACAACTCCCACAATGCAGTGGGACACACAAGGCTATAAGAGATGCAAGCTCTGTGAACATGTGTAAACGTATGTATTCAGCACGGCCTTTAACTGTTGCTCTTCTCTCAGTGTTGTTGTCAGCGGCCCTGTTCTGCTGCTGCTTCCTCCTTTCTTTGGTTGCTTGGTTTTATTTCACTAATTTAAAGTTTAATTCTGTAGTTTCTTCACTTCTATTTTAAAGCACTTTGAGCTACACCCCCTGTTTGAAAGGCTCAGTATAAATAAAGTTTATTGAGATAAAAGCTTGTGATTGGTCACACACATGCCTGTAGTGCAATGCAGCGACAGTTTTATACATTTCTGTTAAATGAAACCGTCTGTTGATCCCTCCTGAGTGTATGATCTGTATCAGTGTATCCCTGTAGTGAACTGACACGTGATTGGTGCATCGTGTCGCTGTGCTCTCTGCAGAGATGGTTGCGGTCCCTCCGGCCGCTGCTGGTGACGGTTACAGCCACCCGCCTCCTCTGTCCAGGCTGCTGTCCCCTCAGTCAGGAGCAGGACCGCTACCCGCTGGACCGGTGTCCCACTTCCAGACCTCTCCTCTGCTGCACCCGCTGGTGGGCCAGCACATCCTGTCTGTCAGGCAGTTCAGCAAAGAGCAGGTACAGCACGCACGCACACACACACACACACACACACACACACACACACAGAGCACACACAGCTTGTTTTTTCAGTTTCTGCATTTGTATTGTTTTTGTTTGTTTCAGATCTCACACCTCTTTAATGTTGCCCACACTCTGCGTATGTTGGTTCAGAAGGAGCGTAGCCTGGACATCCTGAAGGTAGGTCGCCTTCACAGAGAGCCTGTGAACTCCTGTGAGTGTGAGAAACAGAGCAAGCATCCAGGTTTATTAAGGGTGTAGTAGCTCTGAACAATCAGTAAGTTGAAAGGAGTTCAGTTCTTGTCTGTCTCAGGCCCAGTTTAAAGCCCTGTCCCTTGTTCGTCGCTGTCCAGGGCAAGGTGATGGCGTCCATGTTCTACGAGGTCAGCACTCGCACCAGCAGCTCCTTCGCGGCGGCCATGCAGCGCCTGGGCGGCTCCGTCGTCCACTTCAGCGAGTCCACCTCGTCCACGCAGAAAGGGGAGTCTCTGTCCGACTCTGTCCAGACCATGAGCTGCTACGCCGACGTTCTGGTGCTCCGACACCCGACCCCCGGAGCTGTAGAGGTGGGTTTCAGCTTCGCCCGTCCCGAGGGAAGCCCACATACAACAACATACATTGTTACACTTTTTAATTATTAAGCCTGTTTTTAATCCAATATATATTTTGATTGACCTGCTCCTGAGTTCTTGTGCAGGTTTTAAGATCCTATACTCATGTTATCGATATATATTGTGCGTACATATGTCCTGTTACACCATGTTCTCTATAATCACATGGCTTCAGTGACATTGTCGTGGGAGGATGTTCAGTAGTTGTGACTCTCCTCCCTCTGTGGCCTCCAGACTGCGTCTCGTCATTGCCGTAAGCCAGTGATCAATGCTGGAGACGGGGTGGGGGAGCATCCCACCCAGGCCCTGCTGGACGTCTTCACCATCAGAGAGGAGCTGGGGACGGTCAACGGCATGACGGTGAGGGATAGAGGGACCATCTGAGACCAAAACAAAGGCCTTTATTTAGTTTTAAAGTGCGCAGTGTTGTTTCATGTGTTCGTGTTCATTTCAGTTCGCACCGTGTTGGAGGAACATCTTTAAGTCTCGTGTGTTCGTGTGTGTTTTCTGTCAGATAACTATGGTTGGGGATCTGAAACACGGCCGCACGGTTCATTCCCTCGCCAAGCTGCTGACCCAGTACCGCATCACCCTGCGCTACGTGGCTCCCAAGAACCTCCACATGCCGGCAGAGATCATCAGCTACGTGGCCTCCAAGGGCATCAAGCAGGTGGGGAAACCATGTTCATGCAGCGTGACGACAAACCAGGTGCTGAAGCATTTATCGTCAGAGTTTGACCACATGAAATATAACCCTGTTTGCAGGAGGAGTTCGACAGCATCGAGGAAGCTCTGCCCGAGACCGACGTCCTCTACGTGACCAGGATCCAGAAGGAGAGGTTTGCATCTGAGGAGGAGTACCGGGATGTAAGTGAACTCCTCAGCTGCTGTCAGGAGAACAGCAGTCACATGTCTAAACAATGACAATAACTTCATGAGTAAACGACATGTAGGCACTTTATCACTGCTGGCTGTTTCCTTTCTCCACACAAAATCCAGGAACTGTTGTTTTATATTCATGTTTCTTTGTTTTCTACTTACATTGTTTACTGCATTAATACTCCTTGTATCTGACAAAACAGTATTGTTGTTTGATCAACAGCTTCCACAGACTCTTTGTGACTGTGCTTATTGTCCTTCTCAGTGTTTCGGCCAGTTCATCCTCACCCCGCACATCATGACTGTAGCCAAAAAGAAGATGGTGGTGATGCATCCGCTGCCCAGAGTCAATGAAATCAGGTGAGGTGGTTTCCTGTTCATCGTTTGGTTCAAAAGTCAGAATAAAAGAACAATGGCCGACTGTTCTGTACAGTGTAGTAGATGGTGTAGTAGATGGTGTAGTGGTGCAGTAGATGGTGTAGTGGTGCAGTAGATGGTGTAGCAGATGGTGTCGTTGTGTAGTAGTGCAGCAGATGGTGCAGTGGTGCAGTAGATGGTGTAGCAGATGGTGTAGTAGTGCAGCAGATGGTGCAGTGGTGTAGTAGATGGTGTAGCAGATGGTGCAGTAAATGGTGTAGCAGATGGTGTAGCAGATGGTGCAGTAAATGGTGTAGCAGATGGTGTAGTAGTGCAGCAAATGGTGAAGTGGTGCAGTAGATGGTGTAGCAGATGGTGTAGTACTGCAGTAGATGTAGCAGGCAGATGGTGCAGATGTAGTATATATAGTAGATGGTGTAGTAGGTGGTGCAGTGGTGTAGTAGATGGTGTAGCAGATGTAGATGGTGTAGTAAATGGTGCAGTAGTGTAGTAGATGGTGTAGCAGATGTAGATGGTGCAGTAGTGTAGCAGAGGTAGATGGTGCAGTAGTGTAGCAGATGTAGATGGTGTAGCAGATGGTGAAGAAGGTGTAGATGGTGCAGTAGTGTAGCAGATGTAGATGGTGCAGTAGTGTAGCAGATGTAGATGGTGTAGCAGATGGTGAAGAAGGTGTAGATGGTGCAGTAGTGTAGCAGATGTAGATGGTGTAGCAGATGGTGAAGAAAGTGTAGATGGTGAAGAAAGTGTAGATGGTGCAGTAGTGTAGCAGATGTAGATGGTGCAGTAGTGTAGCAGATGGTGTAGCAGATGGTGCAGTAGTGTAGCAGATGTAGATGGTGCAGTAGTGTAGCAGATGGTGCAGTAGTGTAGCAGATGTAGATGGTGCAGTAGTGCAGCAGATGGTGCAGTAGTGCAGCAGATGGTGCAGCAGATGTAGATGGTGCAGTAGTGTAGCAGATGCAGATGGTGCAGCAGATGCAGATGGTGCAGCAGATGCAGATGGTGCAGCAGATGCAGATGGTGCAGTAGTGTAGCAGATGCAGATGGTGCAGCAGATGGTGCAGTTCCTTTCATCATGCATGATTTAAACGTTTCCTCGTGTGTTGTTCTTCCAGTGCGGAGGTGGACACGGACCCAAGAGCTGCATACTTCCGCCAGGCGGAGAACGGCATGTACATCAGAATGGCCCTGCTGGCCACCGTACTGGGCAGATAGATGCTGCGCCTGTGGCACAAGCTCTGGAACCTTTTCCGATTAAAAAGTGTCAGACGTCAGCGCTTTCTGTCCTAAAACCTGTGGATTTCTTATTCCCTGTGCTTTAAAGGTGGAGTTAAATACAACAACAAGACTTTGACGGAGTCATAAAGTTCCGTCGTGCGGTGACGTGATGCTGCTGTCCTTCAGTTTGACACGCTGAGTCTTCTTCTTTTCATTTATATCTCAGCAAAATAACTTCATTTAATTACAGCAACTGCATTTTTTTGTGTCTTTCAAACACAGTTCACATTTTCCATAAAACTGCTACTTTACTGAAGTGATTTCGATGCTGTACTGGGAGCAGTTTTCGGTCTGTGATGGTAAACAGACCATCGGTATCTGAGCCAGCTGGAGGAACAGCAACATTAATGCTGTGAATGTGATGTGTGGTGTTAATGAAATGTTTGAGCAGCTGTGTGAGATGTGCAGCTCATCCACTCCACCGGAGGGGCTTTTAAAGGGACCAGTCAGGAGAAAAGACATCTATTCTGACCAATAAGGGTGCCAGTTACATTTACTGTACAGAAAGCCTGTTCCCTTCTTTTACGCTCCTTTGCTTCAACATGTGGCATCAACCGAAAATGGATATAAATATTGGGATATTGGTCTTTGGTGGTTTAGGGGTACTTGCTGTAACTGTTTGTGATTTCTTAAACTGTAGCCGCTTAGAGGCAAACTTTGTTTTTGTGTTGTTGTTTTTTTTATACAAATGGGATTTAATGTCATTAAGTGTCGGTGAATGACTTTGTAATATGTGGAGAAATAAATAATAATAAAAACTATTTTCCCTTTTGCATAAAGATATTGTCATTATTATGTCGACCACATGAAGCAGCGCGTCCCAAGATGTGATTAACTCGCTCAAAAATAAGTAGTTAGGTCATGTTACACTTTCTCCTGATGTGTTAAGTCAGTTAAGTATCTTTACTTGTTCAGAAAATGAAACTCTGACAGCTGTTAAATACTACTGTGAATAAATACTGTAGGGTGAACAAATGGCAGTAAATAAAATGAACAAAGAAAAAGTAAAGACATTATTATACAATGTAAAAAAAAATTACAAATAAAGGTTCACTTAGCCTACTAACTTTGTTTTTTAATGGTTGTTTCTATGACAACTGAGCTAACTGAGACGCAGTTGAAAGCTCTGGGAAACGCAAGTGGACTTTGAGTTGAGGTTTTTTATTTAAAAAAATCTTCATTTATTTTTTCTTTTATATAAAAATTATTTGGAGCAAAGCAGTGTTTAAAAAGACCCCTTAAAATACGAATTTGCATCGATGTGTAAAGAAGAGAAGTCCAATAGTTAAATCGTGATGATTTAAAAAAGCGGGGTCACCACAAATGCTGCATTCAAAACCTGTCAGAGAAATCCAAACTCTCTAATTCACAGGGGTGCATGAATGACTCAGCAAAGTTCTTCTAAATAGTGCGGCAAAAAGTGATGAGATTACGAGAACATTAAGTATATCATATAAGACACTGAGGTGTTTCATGGCCGTATTGAATACACCTCATGGCTCTTAACTAATCTGTACTTTTATTGTCTGACATCCTGTGGAGATGATGTGTGGATCTGTTTTCATTCTTTGTTTAAACGTACATTTCTATGGATATTTGCATACACACGCCAATCTCCTCTTTAAAGCACTAAGATATACTGATTGATGTGAATTATTCATTTAAAACAGTAATTACAACAGGCTGGCAGCCTATTTGTTTCTCTGTAATCTTCAGTTCTGTGATCATTAATCTGTATAAAATTAAATGAAATTTAAAAAAAAAAAACGTTTTAATTAGTGGCTTCCATGCTTGAAAGGAGGATTTTGTATGAATCCTTGAAAGCAACACCCTCTCCGTCTTCATTTCCTGGAAGGAGGAATCAGCCAATCACCGCGCTCGTCTTTTGGCAGCGCACGAAGAAGCGACCCGGCGGTTACAGCAGGCTATCGCTCCTCTGCCACCGGGCTAATAATGAGCCTCTAAATTGAGAGTTAAGACATTAAACCGGATGCCTCTATGATCCAGCTAACCGTACAGAGAGATATACAGTGTTCAGTTTGCACAAGGTAAGGCATTTCAGGCTGTACTAAATCAGCTAGCATGAGTTTAGCTAACCGTGGGTAGCTGTCACGGTCACGTACGCCAGACTCCATTCAAAAATCTGTCAGTTTAAGGTTGACTTGACTTTCAGCAAACGCAGCATAACTTCGTTACCGATAAACTACCGATTAAATGATTCTTATAAACATCTTATAAAACGTTAAGATGCACTTTTAGTTCGGACATATGTCAAGACACCACATAAAACGTATTGTCACCAGTTGGAGGGTGGTGGCAGCGAACAATTGTAAACGACTGCTATGAGGATTTGCACTTCTGTCAATACATGCGACAGGCATGTATTTTGTTTACGCGGAATCGTAGCTCATGCGCGGAAACAACCTTTACCCAAATGTTACAATGTGAATGTCGCACACACAGGTAAGCAAACATTAAATTGGTGTAATTTTGATTGGAGTTTGGTTTATCTTTGTGTTCCTGCTACAGCGGCATATGGGCTACTTCTGGCTAGCAGGTAGCATAATGTAACGGGCCGGCTACTGTCTGACATGTTTATACATGTATTCAATAAGTCTTGGGTTAGTTTCAATACTTTTTAGTATTACAGTATAACAGTTTGGTTAGCTAACAGCTAACGAGGTACCTGTCAACACCGGGTCCTGAGTGACAGCTTCTCTGGATGATTAAGAAAGCCAGAGAGAAATAACTTTATGACAGAACAAGGAGAAACATGCAGTGTTAAGTGAAATTGTTAACAATAAACCCCAGTTACATTCATTTCTGAATGACGGGCTGTGGAATAGAAAGTATTTCTCCGTGTGCAGAGAGATTAGCAAAGGATTAGGACTCCACAAGGACAGACAGACAGACAGCAATCACGCGGCATTCCTCCTTCCCTCAGAAAAGGTCAGACAAAGGCTGCAAGACGATGTGACACCCGAGAAAACCTCGAGGAAAAACCACAGCAGCGACCGAAATCAGAAGTTGCTGTGCTGCAGGTTGCGTCTGCCCATTCACCACCGATCTAATGACCTAATTATGTTAATGGGGAAAGCAGATCAGGACTGGTGCGTTTCTTACTTTCACCGTAAGACCTTTTTGATCAGTTAATTGTAGTGATGGAGGCAGTGAGAGTGAAATCTGCCTGCGAGACTCGACTGAGGGCATCCAACGACCTGTACTGTGAACACCACCATAAATAGTTAGTGTACATACCTGTGTATAAATGTATGAGTGTGACTTTATTACCATTTCTGAACAAGCTGCTAAGCTAAATGAACCCTTGTGGTGTTATACACCTAAAACATTTTTAAAAAAGTGTGTGTGTGTGTCAGATGCAACATGTGATGTATAAAAGAAGAATTAGGGCGATTAGCCAGTGCAACTTTTAAAGGTGACCGATACTGGATTTTTGAGGATGATACTGATATATTTATATTTTATTTATTTTTTTGAGAGAGAGAGAGATCAGCCAATAGTATTTATTTGAAAACCCAGATGTCAACAATCTGGAGCCTTAAACTACATCTGTAGATCCAACATACTAAGTGGGACATTTGTCAAATAAAAAAACCGTGCCCGTGCTCTCTGCTGCAGAAACCATGTAAGTGGGACTCTAAAGGGCCTCAACCATACAGGCTGAAGTATCAACCCGGCCCAGTTACCCTCTACCTCCACGTCTCACTGTGTTCGCATACATGCATGAATGTAAGTTTGACTTGTTGGTCTTGTTCTCAACTCACTCAGCTTTCCCCACGTTTGTGAGACACATGAAAGGAGGGTTTCACCATGACATCCTGTATAGATTTCATATATATACACGTGTGGAGTGAAGGGTACTGATTGTTTTCTGGTGTCTGGAGCTATTCTGTAGGGACCCTTGGGGAGCACATAGTTAACACACACACACACACACTGTAGGAAGTTACTGCTATTTTTAACAATAGAGCTATTTTAAGCGTTGCCTTCTTCTCTCTGTGGCCCTGGGGCCTCGCATGATGCTCCTCGTTTGTGGGATGACAAGCGCCTTTATCTCGAGCAATACCACTGCCTTGTTGAGCTGGTGTCTTTACAGCTTCATGTTCTGTTCTAATAATATCCTGTTAAAACGACTTCTTCTAAATATGGACCCGAGTGGTAGAACCAGTTGTTTTGTGTCTGTGCCCATGGATTAACATTGGTGTAACATATTTCTCATTGCTAATTCGGATTTGGGGTGATGAGTAGTAGTAGTAGTAGTAGTAATAATAATAATAATAAATGTCAGTTCTTTTAGATGGTTTTGTCATATTATTCACTGTAGAGCGAGCAGATATCTTGGTGTGTGTGTGTGTGTGTGTGTGTGTGTGTGTGTGTGTGTGTGTGTGTGTGTGTGTGTGTGTGTGTGTGTGTGTGT
>JAVQJL010009585.1:0-10022 GCA_036024295.1 Nannoperca obscura | reverse complement strand
GTTTTTTCACTTTGCCTTCTTTCTCTCGTTTTTTATTGGGGCGGTTGTGTTGGTTTTTCTGTTTGTCTTTTTTAATCCCCGCCCCCCCCCCCCCCCCCCCCCCCGCTGGCCTTCTTCCTCCCAGTGCCACCATTACGACTGTGCCCCACAGTCACTCACCAACAGCTGTGATGGATCTGCCACCAAGTGCAGTTTTACCTCTGCTGCCACTGTTTCTGGAGCAGTTGACACCTGAGGTGCCATTATTTCAGTCCTGCTGCGCCATATTGCAACAGCTTCAAGCTTCAATGATCTCTGCTGTTTAATCTGTGTCCTGAATGAATACACGGAATGTGTGAAATGTGATGAAATAGCTAAACTTAAATTAAATAAAGCTTATGTCGGCTTTACATTACATTTAGCAGCCAGATACAGAATGCAGTGGTTCTCAAATCTGTAAGGTTTTAATCATTTGAACATTTAGTCACTTTACAGGTGTGCTAGTTAGTTTTGTGACACCATGCAGCCCAAAATAGATTGCAGGAAATCTTTGCAGGTGCTATGGGCACTTTTTCTGCTTCCACGAGGGACAATATGACTAGTTAATATGCTGCATGTGGGCGTTGTTGAATGAAAGTGCACAAAGAAAATAATTCGCAGTATGCAGTATGTGTTCGGAAACAAAGGAGCTTCTTTACTTCTTTGTCTTTTTCGGTGTGGTGCTTCCCACGCTTGTAATAGTGGCTTCTCTAAAAACTTGCGCGCACACACACACACACAGTCCTCAAAGAACTGTGTAAGCGACTGACGTAGCTATTCATGCTAAAAATAATATTCTTGCTATTATTATCGTGTCTTGAATATGTAATTAAAAGGATATGTGCGAACTAAGTGTGATTTATAACTTGATTTCACCAATGTGTAGTTTATTTTCAGATAACTTACCAGTCGCAAGTCAAATATAAACTATTATCTATACTATAACAGTTGTTGAGATCCATATTTCTAAAGCTTTTTTCTGTAGAGCAACTGTAGTCACCTTTACTGTAAATACCGGACTGCTGTATCTACGATGGGAGTCCTGTTACAGGGGCCGTTCCTTTCTGTCCCCTGAACGTCCAGAGTGGAACCTGTCTGGTGACTACAGCTGCCTTCAGGTTGTCTGATTCTCTTGCAGGTTTTTTTGAAGTGTGTTGGGCGTTTAGGTACTTTTGGCTGTGACTACAACAACAATGGATACTGTTTGTGGTTTATAGCCACTGTGAGGACCACAAAGACACAAGTTTTTCTTTTCAGTTTTCTGTCAGTTGTAAATCTGATCCATATCCTTAATGCGCTCTGTTGTAATTACTATAACATAATAGAAATTTGAAGTAAAGTGCAAATGTCATGCTATTGAACATTGTTTCCCTGCGCTTTTCTTGTGGACCCAGAAAACACGACGACTCTTGAAGGCATCATAAGATCCGTGTCTTCCCGGTTCATAATGGCTCTCTCTTGAATTCTGGCCATAGGCTGCAATTTGTCATCATTGCTGGAAATAACAACACTTTCCACGTGTAGCGTGTAATTTCTGAAAGCCATTTGTTCAAATGGTTGCATAACAGAATAAGTGCATTAGTGTGTGTGTGTGTGTGTGTGTGTGTACACACACCGGAGGTTGGATGTTATCAGTGATCCTTATTTTCAAATTGTTTTTTTTCCAGTCCAGATGTAGAGCAGAGCTACATGTTACATTGCAGATGGCAACACCAGCCCAAGGTAAAACACACACACACACACACACACTCATATATTTACTGTGCTCCGTGAGTGACTTTACTTTTTCTTACCTCCTCACCAACACACCTCTGTTAGATTCATACACCGTGACTCAACGCGTTCATCTTCACTTTGCTTTTTCATCTTGCCGTCTTTTCTCTTTTCACTTAATTGCATCCAGTGCATGTGTCACGAGGTTTCACTTCATTTCCAGCACTTTCTCTCTCTAGCTTTTTCCCCCTTGTCATTTCGTGTTAAGCACAGAAATGCCGAACTGCTGAACTGTCCAAAACCATTTCGGTCGATGTTGTTTACTTCCCTCCTTCTCCCCTCCTCCACAGTCCCCCCCGCACCCATCTCTCTCAATTTTGAGTTTCTACGAGGTTTTCATTACTAGCGAACATCTCACACTCGCCTTCACACACAAACACACACACACACACAAACGGCACAAGTCTCATGCCTTCCAAAACGAGGCAGCTGCCACCCACGTACCAATACGCATACTAGATAGCTTAGTATAACAACATCCAAATGAAGTGCCCACCCACCTACATGCAGTCACACGCTCAAATAGCTCCCCTGCTGTGGGCAAAAACACACAGTGAATAGCCATGCCAGGATTTGGTCTTGATGAGCACTGTGGTGAGCAATAGGTCTACACACACACACACACACACACACACACACTTATTTTGCTGTTATGGAGGAATCACTTCTGCCTTCAGATTAAATATGAGTCACAGCACAGGAAAACACACCAACTGCCTCCGCGCTATATGGCAAAGCCACATACTGCACGCTCAGTGGTGCATATAGTACATAATGTCCGTAAGGTACACACACACACACACATACACACTATGACAATGTTACGTATTACCTGTAACCTACTTGCTACCAATGTACACTCACCCACTTTGTTTCTCCCACACACTCCGACTGACATACATTTACACACTCACACGCACACACACATGTGCTGGCAGACTGATTAATCATCAATGCAAACACACACGCATGCGTGGGAGATCATCGCATCATAAGTAGACATGGTACAGGCAGGGCATGGAGGGAGAGCAGAAGGGTGTGTGTGTGTGTGCGTGCATGTGTGTGTGCGTGGGTGGCTGTGTGTGTGTTTGCCAGCCAAAAGCATGCTTAGCTGCACAGAGGTCAGAAGTGTTGTAAGCTGATTGTGCCGATATTTGGCAGCCCCGGGCATCTTCACACATGTAATGTCAGAAGCTTGGGAGGAGCTGGGTCTTTCAAAATAAAGGTCACAGAACTTTCGTAGCTGACCCCCGGTTTCTTTTATAGTTTCAAATACAGTCAGTCTTGCTGAAACGATGCAGCTTTTAGTAGTTGTTGTCGGCACTGTCTGGCAGGGGTATCCCCCAGGAACTCCGTCAGTAGAGCTGGTGAGGGCTCCATCAGTCATTGCCGTCTCCTGAGTTGAATCAAACAGATCATGTCTCGTGATCAGTGTAGTTACTAAATGATGGTCGCCTCACCCACTGAAGATACGGCATCTGCATCCTGAAGGTTGTTTCATTTCATAAAACTTGTAGCCCAACCGATGTTTGAGGCCGATGCTGATTTGGATATTTGAGAGTTAAGAAACAAATCTCTGTCCACACGTGAAAAGTTTGATACGGATTCCTTAGATTTGTTTTTACCTAGTTTGGCATTTCTTTTGAATAATTAACTTTAAAATAATTTACTGTAGAGACCCAGACTGGAAACATGTGGAGAGAGCAAGAGGGTAATGACGTGCAACAAAAGTCCTGAGCTGGAACCGAAACAGGGGATGTACGAATACATGGTGTGCTGTTAGACCACCAGGCCAGGCAAGTTCTTCTTTCAGGAAAGGCCCAAGTTCACAACAGTGAAACCAGACCTTTTCATGTATTTAGCTGCCTGTGAACCCACTGCTACATTAGTTAGAGACGAAGCATGGCAAAAGGGACATTTATGTCATTTTGAGGCCGCTAGTTATTATCTTGGTTTCACAGACTTAATGTGCCTTCACGTCTTGTATTTAAAAAGCCATTAAAAGTGTCCGCGCAAGCACCATAACGTTGAGATGGATGTGAAGGAGAGAGACAGAACACATAGAAAGCAGACCGGACTGGAACCACACAAAATCAATCCAAGAGGTGAGCAGAGAGGAGAGCATTCAACTGGAGAAGGGGGGGGGGGGGGGTTCAAAAAGTGTGGACCGGCATACCAATTAGACAAACTGTGCAGAGCGAGGTGGGTTGGTGGGTTGGTGGGAGGAGGAGCAGGGCGATGGAGGGAAACAGAGGCGCTATCAGATGAGACAGATGGAGAGGAAGGAGGGTTGTGGATTGCCAGAGGAGAAATGGCAAGAGGGCCTTGAAGGGAGTGGGCAGGAGATGAGAGGCAGAAGGAGAGACCGTCCTGCTTTTTGTTGGCGGACAGTGGTGGACAGCTTGTGTTACCGGGAGACATTAGAAACGGGGGGGGGTGCACATACACACAAACACACACACATCTCCGAAGTGTGACCGTGACCCTGCAGTGAGAGCCTGCTTCACATCTGATATTGGCTCTATTTACACATTAGAAACACACACTGTCAAGCTCAACGTTATTAATAGCTTCATGGAAAAGGGAAATGTCACAGAGGAACAGAGACCGGCTTCATTTCACGTCTAATCTTCCTGAACAAAAAATCCTGGTAAAAACCGAACGTCTCCTTCATCACCCAGCGCAGCGTCAGAAGCCTGCACTCGTGTCTCGCAGTTCATTTAATTATAGCCACCCTAACTTACAGAGCACTTCTCCTAGATTACCATGAAAGCTCCGGTGTACCCAAAACAAAACGACAAAAGCAGACGTGGACGGAAAGATTAGGAAGCCTGGAGAGCCAACAGCAGAGCCATTAGCTGATGAAAGGTAGTTTTGATTTGACGTTGTTCTTTGCTGTTGTTGTTGGTTGGAGCTCGCCTTGTATGTCAAGGTTAGCTTTGAATCTATTATTGTCATGGCTGCTTGTAATTCATTGTGCAGATCTGAAGAGAGGCGGACAAGAGATCAGAGGTACAGGAAGCCAAAAGCACGTTTTCAGGAAAACAAATCGCATCTATTTTAAGCTGGAGTTAATTATTTTTCTGACTTTTGCTGCTGTGGAGGTGTTGCTTGCTCATATCCCTCCACAAAACAGCCAGAAAAACAGAGCTTTTGTTCGTGTTCATGGAGGAATGAAGGAGCCACGTCTGCAATGAACTTGAGTTCAACATGTTTTTCTGTGTTTAAGCTGCTGAAAATAAGACAACATTTTACATTTTACACCATCTTTATGAGCAAAGAAAAAAATCCTACATTTAAAAATCCACACTAATGAGGTTAGTAGCTCTTCAAGGCAGGATGCACCAGTGGACCCATTTACAAGAGTAGGAAAGCCGAGGATACATTAATGCCTGCGAATGAACAGTTAACTCCAATTAAACCCAGTTAACCCTGTTTAACACCCAACATGATAGCCGGGGTATGAAAACATGAACACCTGAGCGCCGCTATCCTCTGCCACTCTGCACCTGAAGTAACAGCTGAGGGATCATGCTGTTAAAAATGAAGGATTTCTTAAATCGGGCTTTGTTATGTACTTTATTTGGTTCTTATATACTTGCTGCGTGGACGTAAAAGGAAATGCATCTAAAGCCTTTGGAATTCAGAGACTTCAAGTCAAAAATAACACAAATTCAGTATGAATTAAGTTGAATGTGTATTTAAAAAAAAACTAGTGAAAGAAACAGGCCTGTAATGACAGTGAAAATGTGTAGATCATTCTGCAATGATAAAAAAATATATATCTAATTTTGATGAACAAATACAAAAATGTGTTGTTGTCTGATACAGTTTTGTTATGATACAGTGTTGTGTGTTGCCACAAAAAGCTGTAGCTTTAGCTTTGGTAGACATTTTAGTCGTCTGCATCTGTAACATCAACAAATGCAACTGGCGGACAGACTCTGTCTAAACCTGCTGCAGGGATGCAGCATCGATCAATACGCACTATATTGGAAGCTGCTGGATTAGTGTTGCCCTGCTCTCCTGCGGCTCTTCCTCCCTTTTCTTATCCTCTCCCACTCCCCTCCGTCTCCTTCTGAGTTAATAGCAAAGCGCTGATCAGTCGAGCCACAATTAGCGTCCTCTGTGTCGGTTAGCTTCCCTCCCGGTGTTCAGCCAGGATCACACAGCGCGGTCACGTTTCTAATGTGTGTCGGGACAAACGGCGATAAGATTGGAATCGGGGCGAGTCTGTACCGACTATAACTGGGGAGAGATTATATGTCGGTAGGCTGTTGCTGCTGTGTGTGTGTGTGTGTGTGTGTGTGTGTGTGTTTACTCACAGCACACCATCCAGAGGTTTCCCCATGACTCTGATTAGAATCTGTCGCTACCGAGCGAGGCCGTATCAGAATACTAATGTCTCCACAGTGGGGTTTTAGTGTTTTCAAAAGCTGCACAATCATGAGCGCACACACATTTGAATTACTTTAAAAACGTATCAAATAATACTCAAGGACATTCATTCATTTCCTCGAAATGCCACCAAATATTGGTGTTTTCACTTCTAAATGACTTTCCTTCTGGGATGTTAATGCTATGAGACCAGGAGGTTTGGCTTTACATACAAATGATAATAACTAAACAATTCCTTATAAATGGTCCACTTACGAGCCTTTTCTGGAGCTCACTTGTCTGAGCAAACCATTACATGTGGTTGAAAGCTCTGGAAAAAGCTAGTGAGTGGATCTGGTTTTCAGTGTTTGTTTTTGTTATGTTTCCAAGATTGTACGAAAAATATAGTGGACCACACTTATGAAACCTTATGAAATGTATAAATAAATCATGGTTACCCAAATTCTGTAGTTTTTTTATTACAATAAAATAATAAAATACAGACCTCACACATTTTTAAATAACCCTTCTCAGCAAAGCCACTTTAAAGCTGTAAAAGAAATGAGGCTTAGGGTTAAAACCAGGCGTAAAACCGGGGTAAAATCCAGCAGCTTTGGTTTCGATTGAGTGTTTGATACTTTGGCGTAGCTCTTAAATGACTCAGTAAAAATCAAATCAATAAAAAGTACAGCACAGGTGCAGCTGCGGTTCTTTTGGCAAACAATTTGTTCTTGAAATGAAGCCACATCATCTCCTCCGTGAGTCAGACGATGTTAAATGCGATTCCTCCCACTCGCAGCTGATATTTGCTTTTGTGGATGTAATTTTTTATATTTAGTCACAAGTCATTTAAGAGACGCCAACCGAAAGCTCCTGAGAGTGGAGCACTCAACCTCCTGTGGGCGTGAAAGATGGCCCACCGTTAACCAAGTCCCTAATCTGAACAGTAAATCAGTCATAGTGCTAAACCCCTGAAGTCATCTTGAAATGTAACCTCGTATCAACCAGATTGTAACCCTGGACTGTTGACTGAGTCGGCTCATGAGAAATCTGCCATATAAAATTAGCCGTGTGATGATTGGCATATGTTTTACATAGTTTTATCTTATGTTTCATGTATTTTATATATATATATCTTTCATATCCAAAGTTTGTCTGAGTTCTGTGTTTCACCTGGCTGAACAAATTCCCTCTTTGGGACAATAAAGTTAACTTAATACCTAAACCGCAACTTAATAATAGCTTTATTACTTTTAATTACTTTGATTTAACATCACACTCCTATAAAATTGTTGGAGACTCACGTTGGACAGTTTGAAACTGGAAGGATTCAAAATCGATGCAGCGGAACCAGAGATATCATCTTTTCTATTCCACACAACCTGGCGCCTACATTACCCACAATGCAACTCGGCCGCTAACAGTCAGGTCAGAGACTCTGGTGGGTTACGCTCGTAGTGGCTAATGTAGCCCCAAGCAGAGATCACAAGTGGGCCACAGAGGTCTGGTACGCTCAATTTCTTTCTCCACGCCCCCAATATTTTTTTTAATTTCAAACGTGTAGTCTTCAGTTTGAGTCCCCTTTAAAAGAAACAGACTGTCTTTCTGTCTTTGTGAAGAAACTCGTAGATTTAATAAAAACAAACACAAAAGCATTTCAACGCATGCATTCTATCTCTCACTCACACACACACACACTCCATCCATGAACCATGTTGTTTTGTTCACTACCACTGTTTGCCGGGCTGTTCTGCCATGTTGCCTGTTCATTCTCATGTTACTGGAGCGTCAGTCCGCTGCACCACTGTGGGCGAGGAAGCAGGAAGCCTCAGCCTCACTGGAGTCTGACTGCTGATGTGACCAGCATGCTAATCATGTGTAACACCAGGCTGGGGGGGGGGGTCGCCTAAATACACACATACACCTGCAGTACACATACACCCTGTCCTAGCTCTCAATTTCGTTCCAGCCCCATCTAGACTTAACACCGTTTCTCTCCTCAATGATCGATGCCCGGGCCATCCAACGCCACGCCTCGTCCCTCCCCTCTGCGCCCTGTAAGCCCCGCCCTGTCCAGCAGCTCATTGGCTGTTTTTTTTTTAGAGGCGTCAGAGGGTCATGGAGGAGAAGCAGAGCAGACTGCAGAGCTTCATGACTCATTCTGCTCTGCAGGCAGGTTGTGTTCTACAGAGGGGGCTTCGGTTAACATAAAGGCAACCTCAAGGGCGCCAGGTCTCCATCCCTTCAGTTTCAGATAACCTTGAAAATGATGTTCAGCCAATGGCTTCCACCACGAGGCTCAGTGGCGGCGTCGAAGTGTTGCTTGCTGTAAAATGTGTCGAGCCTCTGCAGAATGGGAAGAACAGGAACAATGTTGTGCATTATGTATGCTGGTTTCCACCCAGTGCAGCCCAAAGTATCTGTTCGGTGGTTGGAAGAAATGTGTCAGAGCATCAAAATCTGCCAACGCCAAGCGTCCAGTGTGTGATCAGATTCAAATAATAATGTTGCTAACCTTGGAATGTATTTTGTTTAGGAAAATGTCTTTTTTTTAATCTTGTTACCAGAACCGTAAGTCTTTCAAACGCTACCAGGGCCTAACAACATGACCTTCACGTACGGAGCTCGCTGCAGCACTGCTTTTAAGTGACTCACTAATGCTATCAAGCGCGCTCTCAGTCGCCAGTTTGTGTCACAAAGTTATAATGTTGTGCAAATGCTTTTAGTGTTGAGACAAACGGCGCCAGTCCCTGCTGAAATGATAAGCATTGATCTTAAACCATCAATTGTTTAAGTAGCAAAAATGCCAAACGTGTGGATGATTTGCTGTTTTTTGTTGTAAATTGAATATCTTTGACTGTTGGTCTAACATCTAACACATAATAAAAAGATCAGCAGTGAAAATAACCATTAGTCGCAGCCTTATTGGGTTTTAACAGCAATTTGGACCCTCATCATTTGCTTCTGTCATCACTGGAGTAAAATCAATGCTGACAGTGTCTGTTTGACCACAGCAGAAGACGACTGGATCCTTATTTCTGCTCCCCCAAAACGTCTGCAGACTTTAATGACTGTAGACTGCAATGTCTGTATACTTTAAGTGAGCCTGAGGCGTTTAATGACTAAAAAGTAAAACGACATAATACATTTTAGAGTGAAATAAAATCCGTTCTTCCTTCATGACACAGACTGGGCTCATATTTCATGTATCCATGAGGCTTCTAGTGAATCATTTAAAACTAAAAGAAGCCTCTCGCTGCTTTTAACAGGCATATTCAACAAATATATATATATGTGTGTGTGTGTATCAACCACATGCTGTGTGTTTTCTCCAGCGAAGTGGCATCGTTTGTGTTCACCTCACCCGTTGTGTGCTCTTGCTGCACTGTCACTCATCCTCTCTTGTAGTAATGCACACTGAGAGCTTGAGATCTGTTTTCAGATGAATTATTCTGTTTGGCATTTTAATATAAAAGCAAGAAGAGGAAGAAAAAAAAAAGATTCAGCGCTGCGCTGCCAAACTGTTGACATCTTTACAGGCTGTCTCCACTCGGCTCCGAGCTATTTTAAGACTGTTGTTAGTGAGGAACCAAATGCTTGTTATTTTTGCTTCCTGTGAGCGTCCACGCTACTGGATATTGTTGACTCTCTCTCTCTCTCTCTCTCTCTCTCTCTCTCCCTCCATTTCTTCCATTCTTTCTCTGTCTCGTTCTGCCTTTTGTCTTAACACTGAATTTCCATGCGCCTGTCTATATTTCATGCACAAGTTCATTTGTATGAGCATATTTGTCAGAGTGTGTGTTGCGGGTCAGTGTGTGGAGCTCTTTGGGGGGGGGGGGGGGGGGGGGGGGGGG
>JAVQJL010009580.1:0-14470 GCA_036024295.1 Nannoperca obscura | reverse complement strand
TGTTTTATGTGAGAGTTAAAGGAAATATCCTGATCAAAGATAACTCCAAGATTCCTTACAGTGTCGCTGGAGGCCAGTGCAATGCCATCTAGAGAAACTATATCTTTAGATAGTTTGTTACACACTCATCCAAAATCAAAAGAAAGAAGAAAAACAAAACAAAAGGCACATTCAATCGTACATGGAGCCTGGCCATGCATAAAAAAAAACAATAAAATGAAAGGTCTTCTGTTGTTAACATGTCTTGTTTTTAAAGGTGGATAAATGACACACATACTTTAACAACCTATTTGGACACACATGTAAGTTTTACAAGAAATTCTTTTTTTGTCCAAAAGAATTTCATGCCGAAGCATGCTCATATTTGGACGAGGTGCTTCAGGCTCCATCTGTGTGTAATTGCTCGCTTCATCAGCCAATGCTCCTCATAAAACACAATTTACAACTTCAACCAAGCGAAGTCCAAGTATCGGACGATAATCAGTGGATATATTTTGATCTGTGCTTTAAATCAAGTGTGACAGCAGCTGGGGAGCAAGAGGATGAGGTTTTTGGATCCCTCAGACACCGGGTTGATGTGACCTTCACATAAATCTACTGTAGTTTGCATGTACTGCATTATGAAATCATAAACTGTGTCCCCTTCCCTTCTTAAAAAGCATCTACTCTTTTTACCAAAGTTGTAGTACACACATTTTCATACTTGTGTTTGTGTGTATCCTCTCACTCTTTCAGTCTCTGTTTCTACATTGTATGTATGTTGCCAAGTTTGCTGTAAAAAGGCAAATGGCCTCGATTAATAACGTGTGGAGACATGAAGGTGACAGCGCTGACGGTGAAACAAAATACCGGCCATACAGTATAATTACGTTTGTGTTTATACAGTACACGGACAAAGAAAAACATCGGAAGGAACAATTAACCTCAGTGACTTCATACTGACGCATTGGCTCAGCAGCCGTTCATAACCATATGTTCTTTCTATCGCTGAATATGAGAAATCCTGAGCTTTCAAAAAAAATGACCTTGTTCTGTCATTTTTCCCTCTCCAGCTCTGCTCATGGAGTCACGTCAGAAACAAGACGGACAAAGAAAAATAGTGGAAGCAAGTGTCAGGTGTAACAGTGTTTAAATCAGACTTGTGGAGAGATGTTTGCTTCGTGTCTGGAGTCCTCTGGCTGAGAGAAAGACCTCAACACTGATGGATGTGGTGTAAAACACTAATACGCTCTGGATCTACAGGGTGGTGCCCCAACCGCTTTCTGACTGAATTGTTACGCAGTCTGAAACTCCCTTTATACTCTTGGGCTCCGTAAATCTCAGCCCACTACATCAAACAAGAAACTTTAGGTCTCACTCCGGGACTTGGCCTCATTAAAACCTATTTCTCCCCATGTCATCAGGTTCTTCATTGTCATATTTATTCATACAATATCCTGTCCTGATATCCTCTCTCATCTGTATTAAGTCATCATAAAATGAGTGCTCTAAAGCTAAAGATACATCAGACAAAATGGCCAATGTCAATTGTATGTAAGTTAAATGTCGAGCAGTCTATTGCTGTATCAGATGGTACGGTGATAAATATCAAAATGAAATGCTGTCCCAGCTGGTCATACAAGAATATGGAGACAATAGTGTGTGTGTGTGTGTGTGTGTGTGTGTGTGTGTGTGTGTGTCTCATACCGTAAATCCAAACTGCAGGTTATTCCCTAACGATATCGCGCTCATTTTCACTTCACAATATGTTGGATTTGACAACAGTGTGCCAAATGTGTGTCAATATTTGTGTTTTGGAGAAAATCCCTTTTCTGAATTGATTACATTGCCTGTGAATTAAACCCAGCTGCAGCGTAGCACTCTCTACATGTGTGTCTTCAGTCTGCGCCAATAAATAGTCAAACACACAGGCAAGCGCTCATTCATCCCTGATTAACAGTCCTTGGTCCTCATTCGTCTAACACTAAAGGTATACTTGATGACATGTTACTTCCAAGAACTACAAAGAGAGCAGCGGGCTGGTTGGAAAAGGGATCGGACGGTGATGTATCGCCTTTATTTAGCAGGGACAGATGGGCCCATTACTGCTTATTACAGGCTGTTCCCTTACTTACAGCATACTTTGTTTCTAGTTATTTGTACAGTAACTTGGGTTTTCCTTAAACACAGATATTGGCACATGTACACACACACCCACTCCATCTCTTTTATGCACACACACACACACACACTTTTGCTCTTGCTATATCAGCAAGTCCTCCTTTAAGACCATAAAAGAGGCCCCTTCTTTCTGTAATGTAATCACGTTTCAAGTGTTTTGTATGCGTATATGTTTGTCACTGAGGGATGAAATCTTAATGTCCAGCTGTGCGTCAGACATGCTGCCATACGAAATGAAGTGAAATAAGAAAGGATGCTGGCAAAGTTAAATACAGAGCTGGATGGGATGCAAGCTGAAAGGAGAGCAAACAAGGAATGATAAAAGACAGGATGGAAAATGCAGGTTAAAAAAAAGGAAATGTAGATCGCTGAGGGGAAAAGAAGCAGAATAAGTGTATTTGGTCATTGTAACTAATTAATGAGTCATTCACTGTCTGCCAGTGACAGCTGAGCCAGAGGTGCTGATGTCACTGACTGCTCCCCCTTTTCACATGACTATTTTATTTGGAAGTTGACTTTCAGAATGATGTTTCACAACCTGCTTCAATGTATTAAAGTAGCATTGAATAATTACACCAGCGCAGCCATTATGTTTTACAAGAGTTTATATTGTAAATATACAGCAAAGTATTCTTCAACAGATGTCTTTTTAAAAGCAGTGAAAGTTTAGTGTTAGTGGTCCGGACCTAAGATAACAAGGGTTATAGTGCTCAGATAATTCTACTGTATTTAAAAATGTAAGCCACCTGCTCCTATTAAACAGGAAGTGAGATGAGGTAACGTGGTCTTTGTCCAGATGTTTCTATTTTTGATCTCAACAAGGACGACACGTGCTGAGAATCTCTCTTTATGACTCACCACCTAAACATTTTATTTCACCTCAGTCAGACGAAAGAATAATGATTTGGATCAATCTCACTGTCACTCGTGCCAAAACCGGTCACGGTAATCAATGAATTATTTCCAGTAAAAGTGCATATGCATCTTGACAAATGGAATTCTAATATTATGAAGCAGGTGATGCAGACGGTGAACAGAGATGAATGGATTGCCAAGAGAAATATTGGTTGGATCCACATGCACTGAGCATATCCCATGCGCAGGTTTTGAAGCGTGACAATAATGTTGCTGTCAGAATAAAAGCAAAGCCGTTTGCACTTTTTCATCGCGAGTTGATTTCAAGTCTCTGCGAGTTGATTTTCATACAGTACATACTGAAAAAAAAGCTTGAAAGTGAACTAGTATAATATTTTTAGACAGGCTTCACTGAGGCCCCAGGTGTCAGAGATGGATGCGTGTTATCCCCCCTGTGGAGAGGAGGCTGATGTAGGAGCATGTGCCACATTTTGATCCCCATGTCAGGAGACTCCTGTTCAGGCTACAGGTCACCTCAGCCCTGCCTCCTCCCCGCAGGGAGAGAGGGACACCTGATCTGAGTTCCTGGAGAGGGGTCACCGATGTGGTGCAGAGGGAATGTCGGCTCTTTTTGTGCTGTTCAGATTAACTATAAAATATAGTATTGTACATATGCCAATGGAGCCAGACTGTGACCTGTAACAACCATGTGTAACAACCACCTCCTCGATTAGCTGTCCTCCGAGAGATCTTGAATTGCATGTCAAGTAATTCCACTGTAAATGATAATGTTACATGAATGAGTCACATCATTTTTCAGACCAGCTTTTCCTGGGGATTCGTTTTTTGGTTCACTGGCGTTGACGGTCTTGCTCAGCCGTGCTTTGTGCCGCTGTGATTGGCTACAGACCTCGGAGAGGTCTGCAGCAAGAAGAAAAACATAGAAGTAAATTAAATATTTGCGGTAAGCCTTTCTTCTTTGTGTTTTTCATGATCAAAGATAAGCAAATATTGACCACAAACTGTTCTGTTCAGACTGACTAATCATTTAATTTAATTAATTTAAAACAAGGAAAAATTGTTTCTGGTCAGCAGATGCAGTTCATAAAACGTCCAACGTTGGAAGTGCGTCCAAGTCTTAGAGGTGTAAACTGTCTCCTCATTAAACACCACTGATTCCACTACACTCAGTCTGGATCCATCATAAACAAGAGATGGGGACACTTAATGGTTAGCTTATGATGTGGATAGCGATAAATAATCACAGCTTGTTATTTTCTGTGATGAAAACCTTCTGCAGCTCTCACTGACTTCATTTCACAAAGCCTTGTCTAATTCCAATGGAGCTTGCCCAGACCTTAGGAGGAAGATGCAGTTTAAATAATGATTAGCGTGTTTAGAGGAAGCTGATAGTCTCTGGTTTTGCCTCTGAGTTTCTCTGTTGCTCAGCAGGAACTGTCTGGACTTTAAAACAGAGGAGAGGAGGCCAGGAAATGTGCTGTTTTATACTTTACTCTCAAGATAATCCATTACCATGTGTGTCATTTCTGTATCAACACTAATACTAATTACTTCTTTATAACCTTCTTTTCAGAAGTCCTTTCAGCTCCGTTTTCCTCTTCGCTTGTCTTTTCTGGCAACCCCACAGAGAAATTCCACACATAATAATTCATCTTTGTTTTCTGCTGTTGTGGAAGCCACATAAAGAGGTTTGTGGTCGAAAGCTGAACAGGTTTTTATTATGGATTGTAAATGAAAACTAGCTGTCAGGTTGCACAAGACAAAACTGACAATATAACAATGAGACATAAAAAACTGGATGCATTTCTGATCACATTCTACATATTATTGATATATTTTTAAGACCGCTATGCACCTGTTTTTCATGACTGCTTGCATGGCATAATTTTCTAATAATCCCACAGTTACAGCACCGGGTGTAAACTGGAGTTTAATCTCTAAACACAACACACACTCCTGCCAGTTCTTTATGATCACTTCAGGACCTGTCAGTGTGAATGGGTGTTTTTTTTACCAGTTCAAAGAGAGTGTTCAGAATGAAAAACAATAAATGTCCACAGTAGAGCATCAGAGAAAGAGTTAGTTTTCATATGTTTGTCAGTTTTAATCATGCAGAGTATGAGATAAAAGCCAAACGCCGTTGACATCTCAAGCACCTCAGGAGGACAGAATGGGATGTGTTTCTACAGTGTATTAAATGAATCCATCAACACGTATTAACCTCGTGCTTGCTATTTGTGCTCTCTTTGCGATGATAAATGCATTTTATCTCCTCTTCAGTCATATCTCTGTGTTTTCTTTTCCTCTCTGTCAGTCTTGTTGTTCCGTGAGAGTATGTCCTCAGCACTTGTGGTGAAAGGGATCTGCTGCCGGTTGTAGTTTGATTGTCTGGCTGACAGCTGGTCCGCTTGTTTATTTTTCAATTTATCTCGGGCACCCTGAACCGACACATTCTCGGCCACTTGTGACATCAGCAGGCCCAGGTCGCTGAGAAAGGGGAGAGATGGACGGACAGATGTGTGGATTATCTAAGATTAGTTTCTTGGGGGTTGTTGGGTTTTACACATGTGGACTTCATGAACTCATCCGGCAGACAACCATATATACTGTAGTTACACACAATGACGCACAGATGAATACCTCCAACAATGTTTACATGATAAAATGGAAGTTCTTAATCCAGTTCTTAATGTGTTTATTCAGTTTAAATCTCTTATAAGCTCTGAGCTGTTTCTTTGTCTGCCTGCACCACACAGGGGATTCTGCAGGTCAGCTGACTTAAGAGACACAAGCTCATCCTTTCATTCCCATCAGCCTGTGTTAGGAGTTTCAATTAGTTACAAAAGTTCTGCAGTGCAGGTGGTAATCGCTTGTTAGTAAGTACAGTACGTTCCCCTCCTCCTTCCTTCTGACTACTCATCTCAAACAAGGCCCAGAAGCAACAAAAGCTAAAGTATGTGTAAAAGCAGATATTTTTGCCTTTACATTCCCAGTTACCATGAGCTCTTTCCTTTGCATTCACATGAAACATTAGCACACCCTTGTGGATAACACAAGTCTACAACTAGGCTAGCAGCTCCGTGAGGCTAAATGCTCACATCTGCAGCAACATTTAGCAAACATTTTTTTAATGAACACAAAGTACTGCTGAGGCTGATGGGAATTAGTTTTGGAGGCAAATAAAAATGTTGACCTGATGATGGCGCTAGAAGAAAAGTCAGGGGATCACCATAGAATTTATCATCTTGGAGTTGTGAATGTCTGTACAAAACGTGGTGCCAATCCATCAACTAGATGTTGAGATATTTAAATGTGGACTAAAGTAGTGGACCAACAGACCGACATCGCCATCTCTAGAAACATGCTGCTACTATGGCTAAAAATGTTTATTCACATGGAGAAATTCTGAAGCAAAAGCACACACACACACACACACACACACACCTCTCTGGTTTCACCTCCCCAGGCTAGCATACCAACAAACCCTTATAAAAATGCAATCACTCCTGCACCAGTCCACATGTGCAGCTTAGCAGGGAACTTCTTCCAGCCGTGTTTTGTGTCTGTCCATCCTCGGGCGTTGGAACAGGTTTGTTCCACTGGCTGAAACTGAAGAGAAGGGCAGGTGAGGTCACACGGCCTCCTGACCTCTTAACCCTTGCTGTGTTAACCTCTGGCACTGGCTGTATCTCCTTTAGCTGCTAACAGGATGCAGCGTTTGCCCCGAGATGTTGCTGTTTGCTCTGTCCATCTGTGCAGATGCTTTGACCCTGACTGGACATTCCCAGACAATTCCCACACGCCTGACCCCGCCGGAAAACCTCTCCTCCTTTCTCCGTTACTCATCCTTGCTCACCTCTCCATTCACCGGACATCTCTGTTGGCTACATTCTCCTTAACTGAATTACGTCGTTGCTGCAGGGGGAAAAGAAGAGCCAGCCATGAGGGTGGACAATCAATGGCAGACAGACAAATCAAAGAGGGAGTTTCTTCTTGCTGTTTGTTGTTAACATTATGTTCTGAAGCGCTGCTGCTGCTGCTGATGATGATGATGATGATGATGATGATGATGACGTGAAAAAAATTGTGGGAGCAGAAGGAGCAGGAAGCCCTGTTAGTAAACGCCATCCTGATGGCAAAAGCCACAACTGGGCTGCAGTCAAACGTTCTGTCAAAACAAGCTTGTGATCGTTGTGTATGCATTTTGTTATTCCTTCGTTGCATTGTGTGTGTTTGTGCATGCACATGTCATTGCTCAAGAGCACCATGAAACCTGAACCACATGTCTGCAGTCTCTTTGCTCATGATTTGATTTGATTTGATCATCTCTGGTGCTGCAGAGTCGAGGAGACAAAATCAGTGTTGTTCTGTCGCTGTCTCAGGGGACGGCTGAAGAAGACAAAGACTCCTCCAAAAGTACATTCAGTTCGCTCTCTGAGTAATATCCATCCCTTTCGTTATGAACTTTGATTCGATCTGCTCAGCTGTTGTTTGTGCTGTGCTTTCATGCAAGACAAGCCTCCAGAGCCACCACAGGACAGTAAAGCCGGCCACACTGTTTAACAGGGGAGCCATGAGGCCATTAAGCACGACCAGATCAAAGCCAGACTCTCCATTCTTGGAATAAAGAGTTTCTTTATTATTTTACTGTCGTTTCGACTGCAAAACGAATGGTTGTGTTTATCTAGTCTTCCGTTAATTTATCTTTGTGTCTCGAGACCTTTGGTTGGGCCCAGTAGCCTCAAATATTCAGAGGATTTATTCAGACATATTTGTTCTGTGTCAACTGTCTTTTTGTCGCTTTTGAACATTGCACATTATTTTGGTCTATTTTACTATTCTGTGGCAGCTGAGCCAGTGTTGTACTAGAGTATCTTTTCCTCAGTTTATGTTACTTTCTTAAACTTGCGCTTTGTTACTTCTTCAAATAATTTATCTTTAAGACCTAAAAGCTCACAGGTCAGATAGAAATCTACCATCTACCTGTTTTCATTCTGCAAATTAAAGACTTTCTCTATTGGCTATGTTGAGCAGATGTGCATCAGGCACATTGCAGAGAACTGCTTCTTCAGAATAAGAGTGCACACAGCTTTCACAGTTTGATTAATCAAATAATTGTTGGTCTAAAATGTAAAATGTCATAAAATAGTGAAAAAATGCCCATCGTAATTTCCAAAAGCCTAAGGTTGACGTCTTCAAGTGAATTCTCTCAGTCAAAACCCAAAGATGTTCTATTTACAATGATATAAACAGGGGAAAGTACCAAATGCTCACATCTGAGAAGCTGGAACCAGAGAATGTTTTTTACATGATTGACCGATTATCTAAATTGCTGATTATTTCCTGTTGATAAACTAAACAAAGAATCAGCTACCCCTTTAAACACTAGTACAGTATGGTTATAAAAAAGACTCATCTTATGTGTGTGAGAAGTTTTTAGCAGTACACTGAGTTATTCACTGACCGACAAATGAAAGCAGGTGAGGACCATCGAAGGTCATTTGTACTGAATACACTTCATCCATGTCAGTCCTCAAGGAGTCTGTCCAGGACGTCCAGGGACAAATTCAGTGAGATAGGTTCTACCTTTAGGACAAAACCTAACTAGAGACATGTGTTGAGAGGTGATGCACTCGGAGATGATGTCTGCATGGTTGATTGGCTGAGCAGCACCTCAGGACTCGTTGTCCTGCTCTCCAGTGTATTCGGAAAGAAGTTGATTCGTATAAAGACAATGTTTTCCTCCCTGTTTTTACATTTCTCTCTCTGGTTCACGTGTGACATCCATTTGTTTGATTGATTTTGATCAGACCTAGATTAAACAGATGTTCAAATGACAAGATCTGCAGCATTAATCCTCTCTGCTCGCACTTCCCCTTTATTTACGTAAATGTCAGTATCTCTCATGAGTTTCTCCTCTCGTCTGCTTACCATATAGCCTTTTGTTTTATGAAGAACCGAGGAGGACAATGAGCATCTTGCGTTTCCCTCCAGAGTCCAAGAACAACAAGACAATTACTGGAAAAAGGTCTCACAAACTGGCCTAGCTTCTACACATGGTTTACAGATGAGAAAACCCTGTATCTGATATTTATTTTATCTTTTTTAAAGAGTGAAATCAATGTTTAACAGCTGTTACACTCACGTTTTATAAATGAAGGTCATCCAAAAGACTTGCATTGACACTTTGCCACAAGAAAAATACATTACCACGCAAAATTGTTGCCTTGAAAAGCAAATGTTCCTCAAGCTTCCTTTCCTTTCCTCCCTTATCTTGACTTTTTCCCCCCATTATATCCTGTTATCAAACATAAAAGAGTTTAAGGACAGTAGTTAGGACTTGATGGTCTAGATGGTCATGGGCAACATCCACAGAAAACAGAGCCAGAAGATGCACTAAAGATAATATAGTGCTGGGGACTTTGGCAGCAAGCCTGCAGTAAAGATAATCTAACGCCACCATGATGTGTGGAATCTCCACGTGAGTTTTGCCAGCAGTGCGCCTGAGGCCTCCGAGGTCTTACTCTAATTCAGTGGAGAGAATTAAAACCCATCAAAGGAACAATTCTCCCTGCAGGCTATAAACAAGGACTTCGGACTCAGACTTCATCTGAGTGCAAAGTATCCTGCGGGACTGACGCTCACTGGGAACAAGGTACACGACCTGTACCCTGAGATTTATTTGTATTATTATTTGAGCCAAATTAAGGGAGAGAGGAGTGAAAAAGAGAGAAGGTGTTAGTGTGACAGAGAAAGTACAAGGGCTGTTAAAAATGAGGTATTGCTTTCCTCTTTAAAGTTTCCTGGAAGGAGCCATTTGCCATTTGCTTCAAAAAAAATCTCACTCCTTCTTCTGAGAGTCATAACTCGGTGACATAATAACTCATTATAACTACTGAACTTGGCTGATAATCATCATGTTTTTAAGTTTTCTTCAGTATCAAAGTAATCCTGTTCATCCATGATTACAATGCAAACAGGAAATGTTAATAGCTAATAATTGTGGCAAAATGTAGAAATTTAGGCTAAAACAACTCAGGGCATAAGTTGTAGCACACAGCTAATGCCCTGACAGCATGGCAACATTATACTTCCTAGTTACATCTCCCAAAGCATTTATATTCTTAAAGCAATTCAATTCTTTTTTTATGTTAATGCACTGTCAATATATTTTTAAATATATATATTATTAAGGCTCAGAATATCATCAACTAGGTTGATGACCCAAAACCTGGGGACAAAAGACTTTTTGTTTTAAGACAAATGTTTTTTCTATTGTATAAAAACTATAGGTAGCACTAACTATAAGTGGCCCAACTTGAATATATGGCATGCCTGGTTACATGAACTGTAGTAATTCTGCTAAAAGCCTGTAAATCAAACTAGCGGAGGAGTTCACTTACCGTAAGTCATATTTGTACAGTGTTGTTGTTTGTTTGTGTGTTTTTTACGTGTTTTTCGTGTGGCATCTGAAGGATAAACATGGAAAAGCTGCCTTTTAATTCTCCACCGATGTATCGGAGGCCGTTTCAAAGTTTTGCGTGCTGTGACCTTGTGTTTAAACAGTTTGCCAAACCTGTGTTTTCCAAACACATCTGATAGCGCTTTGATTCGTCAAAACTGTCGATTTCCTCAAACAGGACTCCATCCAACCACATGTGCCCTCCTCCGCTTGTCAGAAAAGTGTGTTTGACTGTCTTTCTGTGGCCTCTGCCACTCATGCAATCCCATGAGACTGATTACCCCGCAGGTTAAACTCCTAAAACTTAAACATTTATAAATGAGCTATGTAATCTCAGGTCATTATCATCATTTTAGATACACTTGAATGATGTAATACGTTTTTCTTCATCTTCTTGACTGAAAAAGACAATGATGAAGTCTTTGCTGCTTTACTACGTCGCTGCTTGTTATAATGATGGGTAAACGTCATTATCTCAGTGAAAGACGAGCCTTAAACAGTCTCTACATCTCTGTTTTTGAGAGATAGATTGACAGTTTACCTGCCGGGCAGAGAGAACGGGTTGTAAAGTGGCTATTGGGGCCTTTAGATCTATAACCCACGTTTCTGAACTCTTTAGGAGGACTTGCAGGATTGATCAGCAAAGAGCAGGAAAATATTTGACAGGCAGTAAAGATGTAAGAAAGGTCAAGGGAAGGAATTGGGAGTGGGAGTAACATGCCACTTTTGCTTTCTACAATAATAATGTCCACATTTTGGAAGTTTATGCAGGTGGAAAGAGTCTCTGCCTCTACATGCTTTCGATAGGTCCAGTATGTGTAGGGAAACCCTTTCTAAATATACAGAACAAAGTCATTCTCAACTCCCCGCTTACTGGTGCTGAGATGCTGCAGACCTGAGAGGCCTGTCACACATGTTAGCTACAGGCCGGCAGTGATCAGTGGCCAGCTTCGACTCACGCCATCACGAAGACACTGCAAATAAACAGAGAGAAGAGGAGGGAGGAGACGCCTGGGAGAAATCACAATGGAACGGCATAAGCAATAGGAGTTCAGTGGTGAGGTCAACTGATGAAGGGATGATGGAAGGATGCAAACAAAGGAGGAGAAAATAATAAAAACAACATCAATAAACAATGGCATCCCATGCCTGTCTGTGACCCATTATGGACAGGGTTTCTTCTGTGGGTAGATAACCCTCAGAGTAGCATTCTTTACCCGTCTTACCGCATGGCACCGCTTATTACACATGGCATTTTCTAAAAATGTGCTGGCAGGGGGACTTTTGCACAGAACAAAAGGTGGAGAAAAGGTCAGGCTGCTGCCATTGTTACTTTAGCATCTGGCTAACAGAGGCCTAGCATTTCACCACATGTTTACCTGTTTTTGTAATATTTTGCTCATGCCTAAATCCACAGTGTTGGTGCAGCACGAATGGTTGAAGTGTTTACCTTGTTGCTGTACGCCTTTGAGACCTCAAAGAGTCAACACAATCATTTAATCTCAAACCTTAATCTCGAAATTTGTTCCATGTCTTTCAACTGGCTGATATCTTTGTTAGCTTTTGTGCAGGAGCCCCAGAGGACTCCGGTGACGTCATGTAATCTTGGTCACCGTTTCCCCTCAAAGGATGGGGCCCCGAGTGTACGGTGGCTGAATGGAGTCCATTCTTTATTTCTGCTGACCTAATGTTACCATGAGACCTCCTTCACTGTAACCATCTGTGTGTCTCTCTTTATCTTGACTCTGCGTCTCCTTGTCTCTGCCTCCATCTCTTTCACGTGTCAGCTCTGCACCGCCACCACTGCACACACACACACACACATTCTTGCCTTATGGCTCTTTAGTCAGATTTAATAATATTATCCGTCGTTCATACGCTCTTCAGCGTGGGACTGTATTTAACCATATCCAGACTGCGCTGCTACCTAAGAGGCTCTCTCTCCATTACTCAGCCACAGGTCATAATTAACCTGAGACAAAGCACTGATCTGTGACAAATAAGCTGTAAATCTACCCCCCACCCCACTCCCCACTCATCATAGCACAGTCCGGCATGGCACGACATGGCCCACTACAGTGCGATGGGGGTGAAGGGGTCCTGCAGATCAAACCTGGCCTGAGGCAAAGAGGGAGCATTCCAGGGAAATATGTAGAGGTTACAACAGCTGTAACGTTTGGAAAATAAACCTGGACCAAGGGAATTACTAGTGAATTACATTAAGTGCTGTCCCCCACAGTCAGACTGAAGTGGATGATCGCCCTGCACTCACATGTGTGATGATTATTTATACTGCAGCTGCAGCAAGGATTATTTACAGTGGCAAGCACCTACCCCTAATACAAAGCATGATTCTTTGACTGACTGCTGAAACATCACGTTCTCATTGATATAGTTCCAAAGAAAATTTCCAAAAGAAAAATTATTTCACATATCTGGGCAAAAAAAGTGATTTTGTCAGGAAAGGACAGTGATGATGAAGTGACAGTTGTGGTTTTATCTGCTAATACGCTGCAGAAAGTAAAGAGTCAGGTGCAAAGAGGAACACACAAGGAACTTTTCCCTTGCAGCACACTGCATGTTAGTTGCGTGCCAGCAGCATTTGGAATCTTATCTTATCTGCTTGTCTCATCTTGTTAGTGCTGCAGATGTTTGAGCTTTTAGTCACATTAAAAACTTGTATATGAAAGAGCTGATTGCCAATGTTTTTTATAGTTTACAAATGCTGCTAATAAACATTTAATCTTGTGTTACTCACAAGTATTTGTGACTGTTTATGCATAAGGTGTATATAGCTTACAGTGTTTTCACTGTAACAGTCAGAACATACATAGGGTTGCATCTTAGACAGATCAGGATGTGGGAAATTTATGTATTATTGTTTATTTCATATATTTCCAAAATAAATTATGAATTACAACCCTGAAATATTTACTGTACAATCTCATACAATTTAAAATAAAAACAAAGCTTTATTCTCAAATGCCGAAACTCATATGACCGCTTGACAGCTCTGAACTTGCAAGGGTCATGAGAATATTTGGACCTATACCAACCGAGTAATGGAGTAGAATTGTGGAACAAATGCTGGTTTTTGGCATTACTGCAGCTTAACTCACTTTTAGTTGATTTGTTGTATCCATATAGTCTCTCCCACATAATCCTGTCGTCCTTTATTCCCGTCTTCAACTAATTGCAACAGAAAACACACACAGACGCTCCCCACAGCTTTTAAACATGCAGTTACCACAGGTATGTTAACTGGGCCTGGCTTTGGTCTCCATGCATTAGCTGCACATTCCAGTGGTGCGGATAATGGGAAGTTCTATTAGGAGCTATTTGTGGCTGTGCTGTGGTGTGTTTCACCAGATTCCAACATTAGCTGGGGTTTTGACCTTGTCGGGTGAAAGATGCAAAGGGAGTGAGGGCCCGATGCTTTGTCTCCATTTGTCCTGTTTGTTTCTGTTTGCGGCCTCCCTCTCTGTATATTTGCTCTGTGTCGTTGCAGACCGTCATGGGAACGTGTGTTTGTTTAATGTCTGTGTGCATGTCGTGCATGTATACATATCTGCGCTCATTTAGGCCTTGTGTCACTTACTTAATGTATATGTCATGCATTTGACACCTCTGTGTGGTCTGTTTGTTAATGTACATATACACTACATACACGCATGTGTACCCTGTGACTCTGTGTGTGCATGTGACCAGTGGAGGCCAAGGCAGCGAGGGGTGGCCTGTTAACACTGAGCCATGGCAGGGGAGCTTCCTTCTCCCCAGCTTATTGAAAGCAAACAAGCTAATCAGAGCCAGCACTCTGGCCCCCTTTCAACTCTGTGGCCATTCAAGCAGCCGGACAGAGGAGAGGACGACGGCCGTCCTGCTGCAGAGGAAAAAGAAGAAAAGATTTTGCGTAGAGTGTGTGTGTGTGTGTGTGTGTGTGTGTGTGTGTGTGTGTGTGTGTGTGTGTGTGTG